>JAJPUD010007369.1:0-44517 GCA_023553655.1 Myrmecobius fasciatus | reverse complement strand
CTTTCTCTCTCCTTTCCTTTCTTTCTCCCCTTTTTTTTATTTCTGCAAAGCCCCTAGAAGCATTTTGGTATATTCTCAGGCTTTCTTCTTTTCTTTGGTCTGCTTAGATTTATATATTCAGTAGTGAGACTGCTGGGTCAAAGGGTTTGGACAGTTAGATAACTTTTTCAGAAATTTTCAAATTGTTTTCTAGAGGTGATATACTGAAGACAAATGTTCTGAACCAGTAACCCAGTTTCTTGACCCACTATCATCTAATTTTAAAATAGCTTATTAAAGATAAGGCAATAACTTGACTTGAAAAGATTTGAAACTTATCTCATCTGTAACTATCTGTTTTGCTATACTTTATGTAGAGAGCAAAGTGGATAAAAAAAATTATTTGTGGCTAAGTAACTCAATCCTATCAAAAAATGTTTGCATTTTACCAACATAGGGCAATATGGTATCAAGTTTCTATCTAAACAATTGATTTCTTCATCTACCAGTATAGAGAACAATTATGGATTCACATAGAAAAGAACCAAACAATAGAACCCTTCCAAACTCAAACTATTTCTTTAGCTTTATGAGAAGCAATTTGGACGCACAGTAGTCCACTTAATTACCTTAAGGCTCCAATAAATACCCCTCCATTGGTATCGGCAGACCATGCTTTCATGCTTGCAGATCATGCTTTCTTCCATTACCTGTTAAATGAATATTCATTATTACACATTTGCTTCTCTGACACATATTTTCTGGCAAACTGCTGGAGTCTGAGTCTAGATGTTACTTAATGAGACTGGCAGTTGGAAGCTCAAATCATCTTTATGACTTCTGTGGATTTTACCAGCTGCCAGTGAATGATATTACTTTCCCATGATTAGCCAATGACAAATGACTCTTCTCTTTTCCATCCTTTTCCCCAGAGTGATATTGATGCAGTAGAGAAAGAAAAATTCCAGAAAAAAATACTGTATCCTTGGCCATACTTGAGTAGACTTGTAAAAGATCAATCTATTAACAAAAAAAGAGATTGATCTATAAAGGCAAAAGGCCTGAGCAAGACAGGAAGAGTTATTGGGTTGGAATAGAATTGGCTTCATTATGGGCAACAGAGTGTCACAAAAAGCAATATATCCTTTTAGAATCAAGATTATTACAAAAACTGCTTCATTACCTGTGGGATTCTTGACTCTCTGGCTCAGGTATTGATATAGGTCAAGGATAAGAACAGTTTGATTTGGATACTTTGACCTGTAAAACAAATTGCTGGTTGCTGGTAAAGCAAAAAATTGACTATGGAATAAGTAAGCAGAAGGTTTTATGTAGAAGAAGTATCATTGATAGAATTGGATATTGTCAGAATGATATTCTCCAAATCCAATCTAGGTTTTCTGTTAAATTAGGACAAAAATAAGAGCAATAATTTTGAAGAGAAAATAAAACAAGTTTACAGACAGTAGAAACCTGGAATGGATAGGTAGCTAGCACATTAAATGATAGTCAGAATCCAGAAAGATTGAGACAGACTAAAATGCTTGACCAAATCATATGAGGTGAAATTTAGTATAGATAAATAAAAACTTTGTTTTTTTTTTTGTTTTAAAAGATAATATCACAAGCACTAGATTGTTAATGAATAGTTCCAGGAGAGTTTCCAAAGGAATGGCTTTTGGTGAACAACATGCTTAATAAGAATACCTACATTATTGGGTAGGCAAAAAAAAATTTGTTAAAGCTTTTTATTTTTAAAACATATGTATAGATAATTTTCAACATTCACCCTTGAGAAACCTTGTGTTCCAAATTTTTCTCCCTCTCTTCCCCCACCCCCTCCCCAGAAGGAAATAATCCAATATATGTTAAACATGGACATTTTCTACACATATTTCTACTAGCTGCTAAAAAGAGTCATGTCCATCAGAATTAATAATCATTACCTTGTTGCTGTGTACAACGTTCTCCTGGTTTTATTCACTTCATTTAGCATCAGTTCATGTAACTCTCTCCAAGCCTCTCTGAAATCATCCTGCTGATCGTTTCTTATACAACAATAATATTCCATAACATTCATATACTTATCCAGCCATTCTCCAGCTGATGGCCATCCACTCAGTTTCTAGTTCCTTGTCACTACAAAAAGGGCTGCCACAAACATTTTTGTACATGGGGGACCTTTTCCCTTTTTATGATTTCTTTAGGATACAGACCTAGTAGAGACCCTGTTGGATCAAAGGGTATATGCAGTTTGATAGCCCTTTGGGCATAGTTCCACTCTCCAAAATGATTGGATCAGTTCACAACTCTATCAACAATGCATTAATGTCCCAATTTTCTGACATTTCCTCCAACATTCATCATTTTCTTTTCCTATCATCTTAGGATAGGCAAAATTAAAAAAAAAAAAACAATGTGACTTTACACTAAATTAAGATGATAGGACCATAGACCTCACACTAGAAGAAATTACAGCAATCTTCTCATCTAATATCTTCATTTTTTTTTGTTTTATGCTTGAGAAGACCAAATTTAGGTTAGGGAGGTTAAGTGGCTTTAATAAATTTCTGCAAGTAATTGTAGTTGTTACTAATCCTTCATTTTCAAAGAGGACCAGTATTAACATGGGATGATGCTTTAATTGTAATTAAATTGAATTTGTGAATCAGAACTGCACAAAATGGTCAGCCTTACTCTCTTTCAGAACTATCACAATCCAGGGGCAAGACAAAAGTCGAGATGACTGGCTTTGCCTTGTAATGACCTGGATGACCTTGGCATCATCCATGTATGACCAACATTTAAGCACAAATTACCTGGTTCTTTTTTTTTTTTTGCTTATTCTTTGTATCTCTACTATGTGTTGTATAATAAGCAATTAATAAATAAATGCATCTTGACTCACTCCTCGAGCTCAGAGGCCATAGTTTTGTCTCTCTTTGTATCCCCTATGCCTAGCATAGTTCCTTCATATATTAAACATTGAATAAGTATTTGAGCTTTGGTTGACTTATATATTCTCACTGAATTAATAGTAAGGGGATTTAATAGGTATTTTTCCTTAAAAAAACTAATTTATTTGTCATAAATACATTTTTATTTTTATTTATTTTTAATAAGTAATTTAATTTAATAAATTCAATTTTAATATTTTTTTCATTTTTTTATGTATACTACCCAAACATAAACATAATTAATTTTCCCTTATAATGATAATTTTTATAAAAAAGGAGAAAGTTCATTAAAATTAATCAACATATTGATTATATCTTTAGGTATACATCATAATTTACATATTGTAGATCCATATTCCCTCTGTAAAGGTCTCTTTTATTTTGCTTGCCCTGGCAACTACCAGGCAAAGAAATTCACAGGTAACTCAATTGTTAGTCATTACTTTGGATAGTTGGTTGTACCCAGAATAAGATTCAAAGAAGTGGTATGAAGATCATATGAACCTCTGGATTTTCATTAGTTGAGAAAATGAGCACCTAAAATGTCCTAAACATCCCCAAAGTAAAATAGAAGAAATATGGCTAAAGACTATTCTTGTTAGAAGTCAGGGGGACTTACCTGTGGCCTGTATGAAATGCTATACCATTATGAGTTTATATTCTTAGATGTGTGATTCTTCCTCATACAACCTTTCAGAATCCTGACTTTCTTCAAAGATTGGCTTATGTTCTATTTCCCAAAGGAACTGTTTCCTGATCCCTTGATTGTTAATTATCAAATGAATACATGTCCCTGTAAACTATATTCATTGAATGGTTCAGCTAGAATTTGGGAAATGGATGCCAGAGCCACTTCTCTGATGACCTCTCCAATTGATCAAAAACAGGTAGACTTAGAGATGACAAACTTGACCCAATGCTCTTCCCAAGGGAAGCTCATTTGTATTCCTTGTCATTGGAGACCGCCAAGTATGGCTAGGTCGCTCTACCCCTTCATTTTCTCCTGGAACCCATCAAAAGTTTGTTGTCCATATTTTATAACTTGGACAATTTGTTAAGCCCTGGTGCCTCACAGTGAACTGCCTGCCTGCCAAGCTGATTTATTACCAGTCAAGACTGTGGTAGATGCCGTAGATAACTTCAATTCCAAATCATCCCTGGCACCATTTGCAAGAGCAAGTGACAAGGATATGAGGAGGCTGAGGTCCAGAGCAGGAAAGGTGCTTACCTATCACTATACAAAGAGTCTATCTGACTTGAAAAGAGATTCCCAAGTGGATATACTTTAGTCCAGTAAACACTGACTCCCCTCAAAACTTCAAGATCAATCACAGCTGCTAAACTAAAACTAGAACTGCTCTGAGGAGGAGCATTCAGAGAAAATGCATTGAGTATACAGTTGGATTGGCAAGATTCAAATTTCGATTCCAATATTTACTCCAATGAGAAAGTACTCAGCTTTTATTTATTTCACTTCATCTCTAAAATTGAACAAGTGAACGTCACAGCTTCTAAGGTCACTTGAGGCTCTAAGTTTAATAAATGGCAATTTAGTTTTACTGGGTAACAACAAGACTTTTCTCCACCTCAAAACTTAACTTCAATTTCCCAACGTGCCAAGCCGTGTTTACATTGTAACCAAAGTCCATTCAATCCATTTTTCAGCCTTTGCCTAGGTAGTCCTGTTGAGGTTAGGAAGGAGACTTTGAAAAGTTTGGGATCCCACACTGATGTCCCGAGGTGTCTCAAAAGAATTTGCAGGCTTGAACCCATCTCCTAGTCAAGGGGCAAAGTTTTATTGCAATAGTAATTGCAACGCCATTACAAAGTGGGCTGCAGAAAAACAGAAGCAAGGAGATAAATTTATCCAGCTTTCAATCATAAATATACTAATTCTATGGTTCATAGGTAGCAAGGAGTGATCTCCAAAAGCAGTGGTTCTTGGTTGACCATAATATTACTGACAAGATTACCAGTCAGCAATGAATTGAGGAGTGGTCTTATTCACTCTTGTCTCCAGACTTTGATCTGTGGGACTATCCGAGGCCAGAAGCTATCTGACAGTCAGCAAGGAATTCAGGAATCTGAACTGTGGGAATTTCCTGAGGCCAGAAGCTATCTGACTAAGGAGTGGTCAGAATCAGACAGTTTGGGTATGGGAGTTTCCTGAGGCAGAAAATCTAGAATCACTGATTTATTTCCAGAACAGAAGTCCCCCTAAAATCAGGGGATTACAAAATCATATTACATCAGTGCTATCTCTCACACAACCTTTCAGCATTCTTACTTCCTTCAAAGATTGGCTTATGTTCCACTTCCTGGAGGAAGTCCCTGTATACTATATTCACTAAATGTAATGGCAGCTCTATGAGAGCAAGCAATAGTCATCTTTTTGCTGTTGTTCACCAATGCTTTGCAAAAATCTTTGTCCTTTTCAGGTGCTTAAGGAAGGTTTGTATTATATTTTAATGAATTGTATCATATTGTACTCTGCTATATTGTATTTATTTGAGTTTTGGTGTATTGCCTTACCTTGGAATTAGTCAAAATGATGGTATTTTTATAATATGTGTAAGCCAGTAGTAGAAAAAAAGATGATGTTCATCAGGTGAAAAAGGTAACTTATTTAGCCTACACACACACACAGACACACACACATACACACACACACACATACACACAGACACATAGACACAAACACCCAGTCAACAGTTATTAAAAGCTGCCTAGCAGTAAATGCATAGAGTTCAATTTGTACCTAAGCAGAAATCTTTGCAATAGTATCCCTGACAAGGGGTCATCCAAAGTAAGGGGTCATTCAACTTTCACTTGAAGACATCCAGTAGGAGGAACCTTGTACCTTCCAGGGAAATTCATCACACTTTGATTTATCTCTTTGAGCGTTTAGGCAAGTTTTCCCCCTCTTATATCAAGCCACAGTCTTTCTTTTTTCAGCTCTTTCCTCCTTATTTCTAGTTCTTCTACAACTAGAAATTGAGCCCAAACAAAACAAGTCAAACTCTTCTTGGTCATCTCAGCCTTTCAAATACTTGAAGATACTTAACTGCCCCCCTCCTTCAATAAATTTACTATTCCCAGCATTGTTCTTCAAATGGATCTCATATTACATAATTTTGAAAACTTTGACTGTTTCTCCCCTTCCCCCCTTCAGGGGAACACATTCCCTGAGATCCTTTCTACTTCAGTGATGTCCATCTCCAAAATGTGATGAACTAAACATAATATTTTAAATGAGGTCTAAATAGTGCAAAACACAGCAGGACTATATACAATTGAGTCCTGGAGATTTTGATTCTCTTAATTCAATTTAAAATTTCACTTACTTTCATGAATATTGAAGACCAATGATCAGCTTGCAACCAAAAGTCCTAGGACTTTCTCCCAATAAATCCCTTCCTTACCTCAAATTTACGAAACTGATTTTTTGCACAAAAAGAATAAGTCTTTACATTTATCTTTATTGATACTAGCATCTATATAGAATTTTAAGGTTGTGAAGTGCTTTTTATGTTTTTTATTTTATTTTCATCTTATCCTTGGACAGCTAGGGGGCACAGTTGATAAAGTGCCAAGATTCATCTTCCTGAGTTCAAATCTGGTCTTGGACACTTACTAGCTGTGTGACCCTGAGCAAGATGCTAAACTCTGCTTGCCTGAGTTTTCCCATATGTAAACTAGGAAGGAAATGACAAGTCACTCCAGTGTCTTTGCCAAGAAAACTCCAAATCAGGTTGTGAAAAGTCATACATAATTGTAACTAAAATTTGATTCTTACAGCCACCGTATTATTATTATTATTATTATCCCTGTTTGGCAAATGAAGAAACAAAGAGTAAGTAACTTGTTGAGGTTCAAACAGTTAACTAAGGTCTGGACCAGTATTCAAACTTTGGTCTTCTTAATTCTAAGTCCACTTTACCACTTAGTTGCAACAAATTTCATCTTATTTATTTCAGCCTACTGGCATTTAAAAAAAATACTGATTCATCCACTTAGTATGTTAGTTATCCCTTAAATGATTCAGATATCTTCAGCACATTGAATTTCTCTTGCTTAGATGTTTTAAACAGGTAACAAATAGCTTAAGATCATTTTTTAAGTAAATGGGGAATTTATACTGAAACTATTGAATGCATTTGAAATCTCTTCACCATTCAAAATGGTTAGAAAGGAATTGAGCTATAGAATTAAAAGAATGCTCAGTCTGGGCCTTCAAGCTAAGAGTAATAATTAGTGTATGCACCATAAAACTAGGTTTTAATTAAATACATCCTCAAATGGGGAAATTGGAAGTTTTATGGAGTGCAGTGTATATAGAACACTTTCAAAATGGTATTGATATCCAGGGAAATGCCAAATTTAACTGGAAAGTTAACAAAT
Source organism: Myrmecobius fasciatus (assembly GCA_023553655.1). Lineage (NCBI taxonomy): Eukaryota > Metazoa > Chordata > Mammalia > Dasyuromorphia > Myrmecobiidae > Myrmecobius > Myrmecobius fasciatus. The sequence continues at coordinate 37,180 of JAJPUD010007369.1, read as the reverse complement.
GTAATTCACATATGGTATTATAAAATGAATACAACTGAGAATAATAATAGTAATAAGCAGAACTTTTTTTCTCTTTCCCTAAAATTATGGTTGATAATGAAGAAAAGGAAAAAAAAACTATGCAGTTCTGAAATAACTTGTGGGAAATTGCATGAGGATTATGGGATTTAAAGATGGATTGGGCCTTAGAAGTCATTCAATGCAATCCCTTCATTTCATAGAGATAGAAAAAGAGAAACAAAGTGATTTAACTAAGATCACACAGTAAGTAGGTGTTATTTATTACTATTTCCATCTTGCCTTTTGGAAGCCAAAGTAGACTAAAAAAGCTCTTCTAGAGTTCCAGAATTCCTCAAGGCTAGCTATACAATTGTAGAGAAAATAGGAAGCCAGTGCATAATGAATCCAAGATTCACTGCACCAAAAATGACTTCTGACTTGTGCCTATTGATTACCAAAAGGGGCTGAGAGGCTAGGGTGAGAGTATTCAAGGAGTATTTTAGCACAAAGTCAAGGCAATAGAAATTCTAAACTTGTTGAAACATGTTTAGCAATTTGCTTCCTGGTTAGTATTAATTTGATGTGGCAACACTTGAGAATTTTTAAATGAATTTAGAGATAGGGTACAGTTGGTATCATTGTCAATTTTGAGAAAGTTGTGTATGAGTATGTGTGTGTATGTGTGTGTGTGTGTGTGTGTGTACAGTACAGAGAGCACTTCTAGTACTAATTATGTGCTAATACAAACCTTGAACTTACCTAATAAATTTCTTCTAACATACACAAAGTATTTGAGATATGTTTAAATCTATATGTGAGATGTTTATTTTATAAAAGTCTGATGATCTTTTCAACAATGAGATGATTTAGGCCAGTTCCAATAGACTTGTGATGGAAAGAGTTATCTGCATCCAGAAAGAGGGATGTGGGAACTAAATGTGAATTATGATATAGAATTTTCACCTTTTTTTTGTTGTTTGCTTGCTTTTTGTTTTCTTTCTCACTTTTTCTCCTTTTTTTATTTGATTTTTCTTGTGTAGAATGGTAAATGTGGAAATATATATAGCAGAATTGTCCATGTTTAACATATTTTGGATTACTTATTTTCTAGGGGAAAAAGAGAGGGAGGAAAATTTAGAACAAGATTTTGCAAGGGTAAATATTGAAAACTCTCTTTGTATATATTTTGAAAATGAAAAGATGTTATTTTAAAAAATTCAAGCTTGGCAAATTGGAAGGGGTAATGTCTCCCAGAAATGATGGGAAGCACCCAATATAAAAGGTATTGCTATAGGCTTACAATTCGAAGATATGAATTCAAATCCTATCCTTCACACTTACTGCTATTTGATAATGAACAAGTCACTTAATTTCTGTGAGCAATTTTCATAATCTGTAAAAGAAATTAATTAACCTCAATATACCTGTCTTACAAGATTTGTAAGAATCAAATAAGATTAAATAGCACATTGGATTTAAAGAAAATATTTTTTAAATACTATAGAAATGTCAGAAGTCATTATTAAATGTATAATCTAAAGCCCCATAACAGCCTACTGGCATTCAACTCCATTCAACAAGAATTTTCATAGCACCTACTATGTGCTAGTCACTGGTCAGTGTTGCTAGAAAAATAAAGCCTAACAATTCCAATAGTCTTGTAATGGAGAGAACCATCTGTATCCACAAGGACTAGGGATTGAATGTAGATCAAACAGAGTATTTTGTTGTTATTATTTACTTGCTTTTTTTTCTTTGTCATTTTTCTTTTTTTGATTTTATTTTTCTTGTACAGCACTATAAATGTGGAAATATGTATAAAAAATTGCACGTTTGACATATATTGGTTTACTTGCTGTCTAGGGGAAGGGTTGGAGGGAAGGGAGGGAGAAAAATTTGGAACATGAGGTTTTACAAGAGTGAATGTTGAAAACTTTTTTGCATGTATTTTGAAAATAAAAAGCTATTATGAATTTAAAAAAGAAAATCAAGGCTAAGATGAAATAGGTCCTACCCTCAAAGAGCTTACATTCTACTAAGGGGAACAGAATATACATAGAGAAAAGAAATAGGAATAGGGATAGGAACTAGACCTTTGAGTTTATTTGATGTAGGCAATTCATGGATAAGGTGACTTCTTCCACGAATGCTGGTGGCATTTTGTCTACAACAAGAGTAGAATCTTATAACCCATGAGGACATTTCCAGAACTAAATCTATAATCTTGTGTTCTCAATATTTTTCTGTCAGTCAGTAAGCATTTAAGTATATATGTCTGTATGATGGTTAGCCAAAGAAAGGTAACAAATCATCCTTGGCTTTAAGGAGCTCACAGTTTGGTGAGTCTAGCTTTACCTGTTTCAATTGAATTTAATCAATTCAATTAAACATATGCAATTAATAATTGAATATGTTCAATGAACTGAGAAAAGCACTGGAAATTAAAATATTGTAAAAAATACATATATAGAAAGAGATTGATTTGCTTTCCAAATCATGGTAGCGTGGAATTTTTGAGAGATGCTAAATTTGAAGCAAAAGATCCTGAGGTCAAATCTCATCCCAGATACTTACTAATATGACTTATATGATATATACTGTTTATATGACCTTGGAGAATTTACTTAAAGTTTTTCAGCATTTTATGAATGTTTTGTCATCTGTTAAGAAAATAAGGGCATTAAATGGCACCAGAGATCCCTTCTATCTCCAAATTCATAATCCTCTTAATAATTTTAGTTAATATTAAATGAGTAGATAGATGTGCATATATATATACATATGTAAATATATATTAATGTATATATAAATATATACAAATTAAATATATACATATATAATATGAATATATGTAAAAATGTGGCATCAAATCTTTTGTAGGTAAAATAAAAATAGATTTCCAGGAGTCAAGTTGGAGGAATAAGTAGTAAATCACCATAACTCTCCCATATTCACATCCAAACAACCATAAAATAGTATCCCCAAACAAATCCCAGAATAGCAGAACCAGCAAAAAGATGAAATGAAGCAATTTTTTTGGCCTAAGAAAAGCCCATAAGAAAGGTCTATTTCACTCAGGTAAAAGGGAAAACCATCTATTGGGGAATGGCTTTTTTAAACCTCTGCTTCTAATTCATATTGGTTGTGTGGTCCTGGGCAAGTCACTTAAACTCACAGCTCCTTTCCTCAGTTTCTGAACTATTGTAGATCTACATAAACAGGAATTAAGGAAATTTCATCACCAATTCCTTATATGCATGAAGTAATACGATAAGAGAGGCTTAGAGCTAGAAAGGACTTGTACTATCATTCAATCCAACCATTTCATTTTGTAGAGAAGGAAACTTAGACCCAGAGAGAGGAGAGCATTAGCTCAACCTTACATACATAATAAGTGTCAGGGGCAGAATTTGAACCTCTGTCCTCTGACTTTTTTTTACTTTTATCCTTGTAACTTTTCATTTCCAACTTCTGCCACAAGTAGAGTTTAGAAAAGCATTGTTGAAGTTGAAATCTCTCCATCTCTGCTATTATCACCACCATTCTTTCTATCATTAAACTTAAAAGCTTGCAATCTATTATCAATGGTTCTTTAATCTGTTATCTCCTATGTTCACTCTTTGGTCACCATCTATTTCATCAGGTTTCTCCAACTCATTATATCTTCTGAATTTGGTCTTTGTCAACTGACCTTTATAGTTTTATGCTATGAATATTCTATTCTAATCAGCTTCCCATTTAACCTCTGTTCTTTAATTTCTTCAAATCTAAGCCATATGAATGTGCTACTTGATTATTATTATTAAAGAATTCTCTTATTATGTAAACCTCAGAATCAAAAACCTGTCCATTGCCTACAAACCAAAATTCAAACTATTTAGCCAGAGAAACTCCAGGGCTTTCTACAATACTGTTCTAATTGTCCTTTCCCACCTTATTTCCCTACTTATTCCATTGACACTATGTTCTAACTAATCTAGACTGTTCATCTTTTCCCTTAAATAAACACTGAATTTTATTCCTTCCAAATCTTTGTTCATATTTTTCCCTCTATTTGGCCTGAAATGTTTGAAACTGCATATACATCAATTAGCTTTATTCCTATCCTTTAAGGCTCTATTCAATTCCTATTGAAATAAAAAACAAACCTCCCCCAAACAAACAAAACCCTAATATCTTATTATCTTTCCAAAGCATTTCAGATTAATCTGACTTCTTTTTCTTTGGCAGATTGTGGAACATGTGTGGAACATTACACATCTACCAAATTTAGTCAACTAATGTGTTATTGGTTAATGGATAATTCTGTTGAACTCTCTCTCCTTCTCCCTCCCAAAGTCTCCCTCTTTTTCCTTCCCTTCCCTTCATCTCCCTCCCCCTTCTGTCTTTCTCCCTCCTCTCCTCCCCCCTCTTCATCTGCTCCCTCTCATTCTCCCTCTTCTTCTTTCCCTTTTCTCCCTCTCTCTGTCTCTTTTTTGCTTGTCTGTATGTCTGTCTGTCTCTCTCTGTTTTTCATTTTCTGGCAGGAAAGTGAGAAAGGGAAAAAGGAAAAGACATATTTAGAATTGAAAATGTTTGAAAAATAAAAGATCTCTATACAAAAATTCAAGAACACAATCCAATAATAATGGTCTAACCAATCCCCCTACTTGAAAATTTCTAAAGAGAGGAAACACATCACTTCTCAAGGTTAACTATTATACTTTGGGACAATTGGGATTATTATCAAGTTTCTTTTTTCCTCAAACTTTGAGTTGAAATCTGCCTTCCTTGTAGCTTTTACCCATTTCCATGGAAAATAATGTTTACCCTTCTTTTGTAAGGTAGCTCCTCAAGTACTTCACGACAGTTTTCATGTCTACCACTAAGCCTTTGGTTCTTCAACTTTAAGCACTCAAAATGCTTTCATAAATCACCTTCCTCCTCTTTAATTTCTGCAGAGCCTCTCCTAGGATTCTGCACACAATAGGTCTTGCCATGTTCCTAACAGAGCCTTTCCCAGTACTCTGCACATAATAGGTCCTTCTATGTTCTTAGCAGAGCTTACACATAATAGGTATCCAATGGTATGTGATGAATGATGAAAGGGATGATTGAATGATGCCCTGAGACTTGCAGGTGCATTAGACAAATAGCCATTCACTGTAATTAACCCAGACATCACAAAGAGAAAAAAAAAGTTAGCATTTGTCAATTTAATATTCACTCCAGGAAAGTACCATCTATCATCTAGGTACATCAAGGCATTATATCCTTCCTGATTAAGATAGTCCTAAATGAATGTTTAATGACAAAACATGACATCCCTGTAGATTTCAAAACTGCAAATTAGGCCGGCCGTCTCTGTCAGAAACATCTGTCTGCTTCCATATGTGTCTCTCAAAGCATGAGAGAGGTGATCCTTCACAGGGCCTTTCCAGATGTGCCGGAATGGTGGAAAAGAAAGATTTCATGAGTTGCTGCTCTGCCTTTGTGAATGGGGAAAGGTTGAATTCCTTCTGGCTCAAGAAAGATGTAATTATTTGACATCCTTGTCATAAAAGGAAAAAAAAAGGACAGATATGACTGTGCTTGGAGGCAGAGAATACATGGGTTCAAATCCTGGATGGGAGACAATTTAACTCATTAGGGACTCTAGTCTGGATGATAAAAGACTCATTACAATGTCCTTACCACCTTCCTAGAGCTATTATATCAAATCAGTTTATGCATAGAAATGCCCTTGCAAATCTTAAAATCACTACGTAAAAGTCTGTTTTTATTGTACCCTGGTAATCATCAAAATAAATAGCATTTAAATCAGGTAAAGGAGAGTAAGTGATACAAATCTGGAGCCAGGAAGATTTGAATTCAAGTTCAGCCTTTGGCACATATTGAACATAAGACTGTGAGTAAGTTACTTGATTTTTAGTCCTCTAAATAGGTCTCTAAGGCTATAAATTTTGGAGAAACCACTGAATTGCTCTGATTAATAGTTGCCCGTACTAAATTTGGTAGATGTGTAATGTTTCACACATGTTCCACACTCTGCCAAAAAAAGAAGTCCTCCCCTTAAATCAGCTACCTGTATCATGAACTTTTGTGATGTATGTGTGGTGTTTTAAGGCTAGAAAAACATTTTGCACATTTTTATGCTACTTGATCCTTTTATAATAATTCTGTTGAGTGAATATTATTATTCACATTTTAAAATGAGGAAACTGGGGCAGCTAGGTGGTACAAGTTGTTGGAGACAAAGAGACTGTTGGAGACAAAGAGGTCTACCAAACCCCTGCCCCCCAAAAGGAAGTGCATACCAGCAAGAGGTCTAATAAACATCACCAAACCCCTGCCCCCAAAAAGTGCATACCAGGAAGCCAGATACCATCAATTATCTCAAGAAAGTTTCAAGCAGGCATCCTGCTTCAGGAAGTCACACATACACCATATCCCTCCCCTTATTCAATTTCCTGACAAATGGTCAACGGATGTTACATCCTTTGTTATATGAAAGTTTACTTTGATACACCATGTATAAAAACCCTGTACTGAGCCTCAATAAACGAGCTATTCTGTCCTTATACAGAATGGTCTCCATTCTTTCCTTTCACAGCCCATCCCCAGGTTGAAGCCTCCCCAGCCTTTTGGCTCACAGGCCGATGCGAGATCTCAGGCACCCTTAGCTCGAGACCCGCGGGTCGGGTCAACAAGTGGTTAGAGCACCAGCCATGAAGTCAGGAGGACCTGAGTTCAAATCTGACCTCAGACACTTAACAGTTCCTAGCTGCGTGACCCTGGGCAAGTCACTTAACCCCAATTGCCTTAGCAAAAAAAAATTAAATTAAATTAAAAAAAATAAAAATAAATAAAATGAGGAAACTGAGGCTAAGAGAGATTGAGTGATTTGTCCAACCAGTCAGTGTGTGAGGCCAAGGATTAGAACTTTATATTTCTTCTAGACTTTAAATCCATTGCCCTTTCCATTATAACCTCTAACAGATTCATGTAGGGTCAAAAGAACATGGAATCTGGAATCAGTGGAGCTGGGTTCAAATTAAGATTGTCATGCTTAGTCCCAGGATGGTACTAGACAAGTCTGAGATTTCTTCCTTATCTAGAAAATGAGGAGTTTAGGCTAGATTTAGACTCTGCAGTTCCTTCCATCACCAGATGCATTATCTTGGAGTTATTTATACAAAGCAAAGCTGTCTCTGATGCAAGCAATCCACTGGGGGAGAGAGTAGAAGCCTAGCATAATATATTTTTTCGTGAATCCAAACCTGGGATTTCTACCAGTGTGGAAAGTCCTTCCATTCTTCAGTAATTTATAATTTCAAAAGTTATCTGGAAATATGTTGAGTACTTTGCTGAAGGTCACAGACTTGTATATGTTGGGGCTGAGACTTGCGCCCAGGTCTTTTTCAACTCTTATATGAAATCAAATCAACAAAAATGCCAATCAACATAGACTATTAAATATACCTGAATAAAACTAAAGTTCTCTAGTGAACAGAAATAGGGAATGGAAGTCTATGTAGGCCAGGTTTTTCTCAAAATTCTTTGGTCTTTGTCTCACTTTTTTTTTTCCTTTTCTAAGAGAACTGAAAAAAAAAAAAAAAAAGAAATCCACAAAGGAAGGAAGAAAAAGAAGCTTCAAGGAGGGAGAGCCCCATATGAGCAATCAAATCAAATCTGGATTCCTTTTAAAATGAACGTTTATGTTTAAAATGCACTTCCTATTTGGCAAATCACTTCTGGTCCATTCATATGGTGCACAATGTAATACAAAACACATCTATTTGATATGACAATGCTGGTGATGTACTGTCTCCAGTCATGAATAAACAGTAGCTTGCAGCCAAGATAAGGGGCTGCTTATACACTGCTAATAGGGATTGGAATTACAGTGAAATTCTAAATGGACAGTACTTATGGTAATTAGTTAAAAACCACTGACTGAAACAAAATCCTTGAGTTAAAGGCACATCACTCAGGATTTCAGACTTCATTAAAATGAGAACTACTGATGCTCCAGGAAAATTGTCTTGCTTTACTTACCATTTTTGTGCTTATCTGCAGAACCACCTGAGGGCTTGCAGCTGGTTGCTGTACCTGAAGATTTGGTATCTATTCTTTCCCCTTTCTTTCATTGGCCTTGGAGAAATCTGATCAGAGGCATTGTCATTATCCTGGGACTAAAGTTGACTTTTAGCAAAAATGGAAATATTCTAGGACTGGAGATGAGATTCAATGTAAAACAGAATGGTCAGAATAATTAATAATAATAATAATAATAGCTAATGTTTATGCTGCTTTTAAGTTTGCAAAGGATTTTATATATGTTATCTCCTTTGATTCTTACAATAAGCCTGCTATAGATTTGTATCATTCTCATTTTTTTCAGTTGAAGAAACTATAACAAAGATATTAATGACTTGCCTAGGGTCACACAGTTCAGTGATTGAAGTAGGATTTTAATTCAGGTCTTTCACACTCTTAAGTTTAGTACTCTATCTACTTTGCCACCTACCTAGCAAAGGATTTGGAGTTAGGTGACTTCCATTCTTCTGAGATCTACCACCTTTGGGATTCTGGGCAAGTCATTAAACTACTCAGTTTCTTCATCTGTAAATTGAAGAGACTGGGCAAGATACCTTTTAAAATCCTTTCAGCTTCAAGTTTATAGCTCTATGATCCTATTTGAACCAATTCAATGCAATAAACATTTATTATTTACTATGTGTCAAGCACTGTATTAGGCACTGAGCCCAAAACAGTACAAACTAGGAGTCCCAGATTTAAGAAACTGTCATTCTTTATGGTTAGAATAGCAAAAGGACTGACACATGTGTATACACAAACACATGTGCATATGCATGTCGGCCTTTTTTCTTTTTTCCCTTCCTTTTTTCTTTTCTTTCTTCCTTGCTTTCCTCCATCCCTACCTTCTCTTCTTCCTTCCTTCCCTCCCTTTCTCCCTTCTTCCTTTCTTTTCTTCCTTCCTTTCTCTTTTCCTTCCTTTCTTTCTTTGTTTTTTTTCTTTCATCTATTTATCTCTATATATAGATTCTTGATGATACTTTTCTGTAAATCCTTCATAAAGAATCCTTTATTATTATTTGCCTCCTTAAAGTGGAGAAAAGGGAAAATGTTGGGAGAAAAGAGAGAATAGCAATGACTTAGAATCCAGCATATTTTGCCTGATGTTTTCATCTCCTGAGAATCATTCTAGGTAATTGATTTAGAAGGAACAGTTCTCCAGATTTTAAGCCAGGAGGTGAGTATTTAATTCTGACTCTGTCACTTACTCTGATTTAGGAACATCGACTAACCTTAATTGTCTTAGTTTCCTAACCTGACAAATATATAATAATCTTTTATAAGATCTCCCTTCTAACTTCAATTTTTCATAGATAGAAAGGGGAATAATGGGAACTGCCTAAATGTAGAAGAAGTGATTTCACAAAAATATATATATATATATAAAAGAGAGGTTAGGATTCCATTTTCAGCAAACTAGTAAACATTTATTATGTATTTACTATATGTCAGGCACTATGATAAAGCTGGAGAAACAAAGAAAAGAAAAAAATGGCCACAGCACCTATCCTTAAGAAGCTAACATCCTAATGAAGGTGACAACATTCAAACAACTGTGTTTATATAAGAAATTCAGAATAGATAGGAATTAGTGGAAGATAATATCAGAGGGAGAGTGCTGGGGGAGATGGTAAAGAGAAGAAAAGGCTTTCTAAAGATTGTGTGCTTTGCAATGTCATCATACTGTCAAATTTGGAAGTTTTTGAAGGCCAATGGACATTCTGGATGTGATGTCAGAGAGGCCTATCCAAGTGAAGAGACTTTTGCCCAAATTAGCCATAACATGGTGCTCTTTGTAGTCTTGGTAATAGAGGGAAAATGTTGACTACCAGTGTAATATGGAATCTCAGAGGACATTTATTAATTCTGCATATTTTTACAATATATATTTAAATATTCCTCTGTGGATATATGTGGTATGCCCCAATAGAAGGTAAACTCACTGGGTGCAGGGATGGATTAATTTCTGTTTTTCTAGTCCTTGACATACACACACACACATATATGCCCTTAATGATTGGTTGAATCAATAATAGGGGGAAAAAAATCTCAGCAATAAAATACAAAAGTATTCAACTTACTTTTACTTGAAAACATCCAGTGAGGAAGAACTGACACTCTCCCAAGACATGTTGGTCTACTTTTGGATAGCACTCATTATTGTGAAAATTTTCCTAATGGTGATCTTAAATCTGCCTTTAATTTTTTTCCCAACTTCTGCCTCTGGCTCCCAGTTTTACCCACTGTAAATGTATTCTGTACATGTTTGTCAAATTTAATTGAATCGTGACAATTGAGAATCAGCTTAGCAAATGTGTTCTCAGATCCATTGACCAAAAATGCTAATTCAACTCAACAAGTATTTGTTAATCCATCTTTGCACCAACCATTCTACTTGCTGGATAAGTAAGTAATAAAAATAGAAACAGACAGATATAGAACAAGTTCTGCCCACAAGGAGTTTATATTTTGTTACAAAGAAGCTGTGATTAAAAAGTTGTCTAAATAGGGATGTATGACTTTTCAAAACATTTATTTTGATAATTAGCTTCCTTTCTTATCCTGAATATTTTATTTTATGAATTGAAAATCACAATTATGAGAAGGGTCCACAGATATTCCAAAACTCCAAGGAATGCATGACACAAAGAAGTCAAGATCCCTTGCTTTAGACATAATCTTTCCACTAATAGCAATGGGAAGAAAATCAGAATATCAATGACCATTGTTTACACATTTCAGTAGAACATGAAATCCCTGAGGCCAGGAGTTGCTTCATTTTGGTCTGTTTTAACCTAGAACCTGGCATATTGTTGAAACAAAAATGCTTATTGGACTGAAGTAAACTGAATTCATGCAAATTTCTCAGAATTTTGCATCCTTAGGAACCAGTCAGTAAGGTATTTATCAGCAATTATGCTTTGGATGAATGACCGAAAGGCATCTGTAAAGGAACAACATGTCATTTGTTGTCTTTAAATAGTCATGAGAGAAAGCTTTTCATACAGAGAAATTTGTTTCCTCTACTGGAACATTAAGAAGAACTATGAGATTCGATTGATTTCATCAGAATTCTTGAGACAGGAAGAAAACAGTTTCTTGGTGAACATTCGCTCAAGGCTAGTACACAGGTCAAGGATCTTGGGTTGGGAGAACAGGGTCTCTTCTCCTGTTGTTGTTAGAATCCATTTGATAGTTAAATCATAGCATTGAGAATAAAGGCATTTCTTTTCCATCCTTCCATACTTTGCTATCACCCTGGAGAAAGTCAGGACCTTGATTGAGTCAGTGCTAGCTGTTCTCAGAGACAGCTATTGATTTCTTTCTTTTTTTTCCTAAATGGAGAATAGGAGATGATTGAATGGGAGAAGAGGGGCAAGAAAGAGAGGTCAAGGGAGATTTGCTCACTTCAAGAATACGTGCCATCTGTCATCCTAATATATTTCCCATTTTTCCTGATATTGCCATCTACCCTTTTACAGCATCCTAAAGATTAGTGGGACTTTTCATCTACCCTGAAGCTATGCCCTTTAGTAGTAAACTTAGAAGTTTACCAAATCACTTAACCATTTGATTTCTTTATCTACAAAATAGGGGTGATAATAGAACTTAATTCTTAGCAAGGATAAACTAAAACAAGGTTTCTAAACTGCTTTGGAAACTGAAAATTTATATAAATGCTAGCTATTAGAATGTGATAATAGGATGATGATAGGAAATGTCTTGCTTTTACATTTTTGGTCCATATTGTTTAGCATTGTATGTGGTAATACATAGTAATCATTTACATTTCTCTCTTTTCATTCTTTCATTTGGACATTCACTCATTCAGTCGGCAAAATTTTGCTTAGGGATGACCTAGGCTAGGGAGAAATTACCTAGTCCCCTTTCTTCATTTTACAGATAACTAAATTTTCTAGAGAGTTTAAAGGATTTCCCCAAGGTCATGTAGTAAGCAGCAAGTTCAGGACTCAAACCCAAATCAAAACCAGTGTCCCTTCCACTCTACCACTGGGAATTGAATGGTGATAAGCAATTATATGGAGACTATTATGTGCCAGACATTTGCTAAGTGTTTTTCACAAATCTGATTTCATTTGTTTCTCACAACAATCCTTTGAGGTCGTTGCTATTATTATATCCATTTTATAATTGAGGAACCTGAAGTAAACAGAAGTTAAGTGACTTATTTAGGATCACATAGCTAGTGAATGTTTGATTTCAGATTTGAATTCAAATTTTCCTGACTCCAGGCCGAATGTTCTATCCATTGAACCACCAGCTGCCTATTAGATTTGTAAAAGAAGATAGACATCAAGGATCTCTCCCAAATTCCCTGGCTTCAAAATGTCCTCTGGCTGCCACAAATGCCCATTCGTTGAAGGTAGAATGTTTCTTCATTTCAGCTTTTTTTAAAGTGGTGCAGTTTTGAAAGCTGTTTAACTATATCAATAAAACGTGTTCACTTTATCTGAAGTTTACTTTCAAAAAGGCTCTCAACCCAAGGGTGACCTGGCAGATGGATGTTCTGTTTCCAAATATAGAGCAGCTAAGAATATAACAATCACCCACAAAGGGTCATGGTTCCTCAGAATGAATACTTGGTCTGCTGCTTTTGATGACCTTGGAGATTGTCTAGTTCTATGACCTTGGACAAGTCCTTCCTTTCTGTGAACAACTTCCCCCATCTTTAAAGAGAAGACTATGGAACAAATGGAATAGAGATTTCCTCCTAATCTGACATTCTAGGTTCTAGGTTCCTTCCTACCTCTTATATAATGTCCGTTTCAGTCCTGATATTTTCTGTTCTTAGGTTTCTTCTAGCTCTGTTGTAGTTAAAGCCCCTCCCAACTGACATTCTGTGTTCTAACGCCCCTCCCAATTCTAACATTCCTTGTTCTAAGGCCCTTCTTAGCTCTGACATTCCTTGTTCTAAGGCTCCTTCCAGATATTCTCTCTTCTAGGATTGTTTTTATCACTAATATTTTCTGTTCCAAAGGTCCCTTCTATCTTTTATTCTAAGCTCCTTCTCAGCTATAACATGTTCTGTTCCAAGGTTCCTTCCAGCTCTAATGGTCTATATACTAAGGCTCATTCCAGCTGACATCCTGTTTTCTAAGATGCTTTCAAGTGCTGACATTCTGCATTCTATGAACCCTATCACTTCTCCGGTGTTAAGGCTTTATGACCTAAAATCTCAGATTTAAGTTTCTTAAGCAGCTTAAGGTGCCCCTTCTCTTAGATGGAAAAGGCCAATATCATTACTTCAGGAAGCAGAAAGGACATAGCAAAGTACCAATCATTCTGAATAGAGTGGGTGATAAAAAACCTTTTCACTAAGGCTTGTCAGTGGCAGAGAAATTAACCACCAGATCCAATGATGGAAAATGGTGACTCTTGCTATGAGATTTCACTTGTAGGAATACAGTGTGTCATTTATTACCTTGACGGTGTTATATTTTTTCCTATTAGTATAAGTCTAAATGAATCTTTAATGACTGAGCACTGTATCTCTACAGACTTGGAAGTGGCAAATTAAACTGGCCATCTCCATCTGGAACATCTGTTTGCTTCCAGAGCTGTCTGTTACAGACTGAGTGGGTGATCCTTTAAAGAGATAGTAGCAATGGCTAAGTGACACAGTGGGTAAGAGCCCCAGACCTGGAGGCAGGAGGACCTGAATTCAAACATTTAACAGTTACTAGCTGTGCAATCCTGAGCTGGTCACTTAACCCTGATTGCCTTGCAAATAAATAAACAAATGAATGAATGAATAAATAAATACATGAAGGACTTGTGAAAATATGGAATTTTAGATGGTAGAAGAGGTCATTACAAATGCTGGTGGTACAAATGATCCTGCATTTGTAATTGGAAGGATACATGGTAGAGAAGAATAAACTCAGGGCTGACCTTGACTTTTTGAAAAGTTACTTTCCTTTTCTGAACCCCCATTTCTTAATTTATAAACTAGGGAGTTGAACTATGTGACCTTTAAGCTACCTTCAATTTATGGAACACAAAAATAATTTAGTCGCTGAAGAACTTGATTTGGAATTTAAGTCAAAAATTACCTGTATTCAGGTCCTGTCTCAGATACATTCTACCTATTTCACTCTGGGAAACATTTTCCATCTCAGGCTCTTCATCTTTAAAATGGGGATAATAATAGCACCTCACTTGCATTTGCTGGAATGATTGAATGATATATAATGAATGAAAAGTATTTTAAACACTCAAAGAATGATTTAAAAAATCAGTTACCATCATCATTTTCTGATTTTAAGGAGCAAAATTTACTGTAATGATATGTAGTTACGAGATAAGGTTTCAAATCTAATCTACATATAATATAGAGTTTCTGTGTTTTCTGTTAACATGATAACAAGATTTGCTTTAGCTCTTAAATTTGGGAAGAATTGCCATACTACCTGTCCATCACAATAAGATTGTTAGAAATGTGAAATTTTGAGAATAACAATGACTGTTTTCTATAATTTCTCCTTGTGTAGAATTAGTCTGCATATATCAGTGGAGCCTTGTCTGGTCTCAAGGGTCTATATGAATAATTTAATTCATGGAGAATTGCTTGAGTATTTATTATGGGTCAATTAACCAATAACAGCATTGCTAAGTTGATGATCTCCTTTAAGTCAAGGACTAACACCATCCAACATTTGTATTCCAAATGCTTGGCACAATGCTTGGTACATAATAATCACTTAATAAATAAAAACAAACAAACAAATAAATGCTTTTTTATCCATTTACACAGGGTCTTTCCTCTCAAGGAAAAAGCAGGCATACAAATAAATGTTCTTTGCATTTGTTGTTGTTCAGTCGGTTTCTCTTCATGAGCATATTTGAGGTTTTCTTGGCAAAAATACTGAAGTAGTTGGCCATTTCCTTCTCCCATTCATTTTACAGACAAGGAAACTGAAGAAAATAGGGTTAAGTGACTCATCTAGGGTCATACATTTAGTAAGTATATGAACCTAGATTTGAATTCTGGAAGATGATTCTTTCTGACTCTAGGCTCAGCCTTCCATTCACTGTGTTTTTGAATTATGATATGAAATGAGAGACTAGGAGTTCAGAAGGTAAAATAATCACCAGTAGAAATGCACAAAATTACTGAATCTATAAGGGATCTGTCTAGGCTATCTTGATCCTAAACAAGAATCCTCTCAACAAAATTCCAAATAGTGAAATCCTGTCTGTCCTTAAGTACCAAAAGTGGAGTTAAACCCATTATTTCCCAAGAAAGTCTATTCTACATCTGGATAGCTATAATTATTGAGAAGATCTTCTTGACATCTTTGTCAAACTGTACCTCTTTGCCAAAGCAGACCTCTTTGCAATTTTCCCACATTGATCCTAGTTCTGCTCTCTGGAGTCAAGCAGAACAAAGCTAATTCCACTTCAATAAGATAGCCCTTTGAATGTCCAAAGACAATTATCCTATTTTCAAGTTATGTCTCAATAAACTAAACCTCCCGGTCTCTTAAATCTATCTTCACATGATGTAGTTTGGAGATTTTTTTGCCATCCTGATTTATTTTCTTTTGACAATCTCCACTTTATCATCAACACTAATGCTAAAAATAAGGCTTTATCAAGAAAGCTTTATAAGAATCCAAGTAAAATATCTGAGCTGAATCTTGAAAGATGGATGTTATCTCTGGATGCTCCATGAGTGTCTAGGATTGTAAAAAAAAAAGGACACATTTCATCTATGAGGAACTTTATGACTGAAGAAGCAGTAGTGGGCAAGTATATTATGTGTCTAGAATGTGAGAGAAATGATTATTAATAACCAATGATTTTGGGAGGTCCAGAATTTCCCCTCTTTTTTAACATCCCAATTTAAAAAGTTTAGTCTCTTTAAGGACATTATTGTAACAAGATTGGATTCAGATTCTACCCAGGTGGAAAAACCATTGTGCTCTACTCAGGTTTGGATAAATTCTTTAAATAGATTGTCTAAGGCTGGGAGTAATTCAGAAGTAAATGGCATAATCAAATATTATAGGTTCAATCCCTCATGATAGTATTCATTTTTTGTATTAATTATTCATCAATCAAAATTGTTTGCCATTCTAAGGAAACATTATTTTTCCAATGGGTATATAAGCTAAGAGTGCCATCATGATTGCTTTTTGGTGAGATGATCAAATTACAATCCTTTTATTAATAAGCATGTTGGCATTATTAACAAAATGATTCAATTACCCAGAAATTTTCTTTTGAACTTTTTTAATGTCACAGATGAGATCACAATTTTATTTGCCTGGACCTTAGGTGAAGAAAATGAAGATATAGCATCAGATTCAAAATTGGAAGAGACCTTAGGATACCTAAACTATTTTCTCATTTGGCAGATGAGAAAAAGCAAGACCACTGAGTCTCTGACACCAAATACTTGTGTCACTTTATAGAAGTTATCCAACTATTCTTTACTTCCATTTCATCATCTGTAAAATGGGAGCACCAATAGAATGACTTTTTCCTAGGTTGCTACAACTACTTTTTAAATCATAAAGTATAAATAAACATTATGATTTATTGATTTATTATCATAAGGAAAGGATAATTTATCCTGGAGCATAAATTTGTTAGTCTCTTCATTTCCTCTTCCAGGGGCAATAGCATCTCAAATACAACAGAGACAGTCAGCCATAGTGGACAGTATGGTAGATGTGAAATCAGAAAGATAGGGATCTCCTCCTGCCTATACTTACTACTAGTATAAACTTAAACAAGTAGCATTCTCTCTGAACTTCATTCCCTCATCAATAAAATGAAAGCAGACTAGATAATCTCCAAGGTACCTTCCAGGTCTGAATTTGTGATTTCATGTCTAATTTTCATTGCAGAATATAAAATTCTCCCCCTTCTCCTTATTAAAAGAAACATCAAGCATCCCAAGGCAGGTGGAGAGAATGGGATTTGGTACTTTGAAATCCACTGCCCATTCTGCTATTCTCTGCCTACCTTTAAGGCTGTCTCTGCATTTCACTTACATTCATTGGTAACAAAAATCTTTCCACATCTCTGAATTCTTTGCTATGAACACAAATGTTCAGATCTTTCCCCTTGTTAACTTATGACTTGTTGAAAGAACCAGGAAAACAGCCTTTTATCTATCTTTTAAAGTTGGGGCTGTAACTGCAAGATGATATACAGGAGAAATTCTTCTTATGCCATTTCTCAAGAGAACCAATTTTGCATTATTCCCCATCGAGTGTGAAAGAGAGGGAAGAGAAAATGAATAGTTCTTCCCATAATCCTTAGATGAGATTAAAAAAAGGATTTGATTCCTGGAAAACCTGTTTGACAAAAAATAATATTTCAGGAATTTCTCAGAATTAAACTGAAGAACTAAATTCTATGGAAAGCTTTCTTTTCCCCTTCATACTCCATGCCCATTTAATAGCTAGCAGTTATACAGTGCTTTAAGATTTGTAAAACACTTTATAGATATTATGTTATTTAATCATCACAACAACCATGAGAAGTAAGGGTACTATAATTCTTATTTTTACACTTGAGAAAACTAAGGCAAACAGAGGTTATTTGACTTGGCTAGGATAATGCCTCTAGTCAATGTCGAGGCTGAATTTTGAAGTCATATTTCTTGACTCTAAGTCCAGTGTTCTAACCACTTGGATTCTTTGACAATATGCCATTTCATATCATTAATATTTTCTCCCTCTTTCAATTTTTATTGTAGTATGCTTACTGACATTAGGACATAGTGAATAATGTTTGGGAACTTGGAAGGGCCAGCTCATATTCCCATCTCAGATACGCACCATCCATATGACTGTGGTCAAAAAACTCAATTTCTCAAAGTCTCAGTTTCCTCATCTATAAAATAAATGAAATACTAATGGCATTGTTAGGGAATCGATGGCACAATGCATAAAGTGCTGGGACTAGGATCAGGAAAGATCTGAGTTCAAATTTTGTCTCGGGCACTTACTAACCACATGACCCTGGAAAAGTCCTTTACTACCTCATCTGTCATGGAAGTAATGGGTTATTTTCAAGAAAAATGGAGATAGCATATCTAAAGCACTGTGAAAGCTTAAAAGTGCTATATAAATACTAGCTATTATTATGTGTCTCAAATAAGGCACTATTATAAAGTACTTTGCAAATATTAAAGATTGTATGATTATTTATCATCATCATCATCATCATCATCATCATCTTATTCTCATCTTTTTGGATGCAACCCAAATCCATCTTTTTGGATGCAAGCCTTGTATAAGTCATCATCATGCCATTATTCTCATCTACTCAATGACATATAATATGCAGATGAATAAATAATAGCCTTTTGTAATTTCACTTAAGCATTATGATGGAAGTTCATAGAAAGCTTCCTTGGCACATCATCATCACTATCATCATTATCATTGTCTCCAAGATTGTTATTATTCATTCTGTTTTTGTTGCTTTTCTATAATATTTTCTCAATAGAATTTAAACTCTCTGAGGACATGGTCTATTTCATAGCTTTTATGGCTTTGTATAACCAGCCATTAACAATTTATCTTGCCCATAATAAATGTTTAATGAATTCAAACAAATGGAACATCTTGCTGGAGAAACAGGAGATCATAATAGAAAGAGTATTGAACCTAATGTCAGAAAGATCTGGGTTGGAACCCTGCCTTAGATAATTATTACCTATGTAAGTCTGAGCTAGTCTCTACATAGCTCTGAGACTCAATTTTCCCATCTCTTTACTGGGTAGTGCCATAATATGATAATTGCCATTCGAGGCACTCTATAAATATACCAGACCCCTAGGTACTTTTCTTCCATGATCATACCTTTATTCAAGTGCCATACTTACAGAGAAGATGATTTTGTGGAAAACTCATACAGGGCATGCACTCACAAAGTGGTCAGAAAAAGTGATTCAAGGCCACTATCAAGGTCTCTCTTAAGAATTTTAGAATTGATTGTATGATGAGACACGCTGGCACAGGACTGCTCTGTGCCCTCATCAGAGAAGGGGATATGATCTATAAGTAAAGCAGAATTGAAATGGCTGTGGCAGAGCATTCTATGATTATATTGGTCTGGTCAGCCACAGATGGACACGCTGTAACTCAACTCTTACATAATGATATCATTTTGTTCCTCTTTGAGAATGAAAGACAACAACATGTCCTAACTGAACCAGACCCCCATTAAACTATAATAATAGCTTCTGGCTCACAGGGATGTTAAAAGATTGGCAGATTGTTTCCTGAAGATCAAGCTCGGAGAACTATAGTAAACCACATCAGGTTCCACAGCTAGTAAGCATAGAAGCCAGACAGTGTGCTTGTGATAAGTGCAGTGTTCTGTCCATTACCCTGGGCTTCCACTTTGCAGGTGATTTCAGTAAAGTCCAAGTATAGCCTCTGGTTCAGAAAAGGTGAACTCTCATGAAATAAAACTACAGAGGAAGGACATGAGAAGTGCCACTGGGAGTGATAGCAAATATGATTTCCAGTCTTCCATTACTCCGATCAAAAAGTATCATAGTGTCAGAGGACTCCAAAATTCAATCTCTAATTTACTGTGAAACAAACCTTGGCACTTCCAATATGTTCAGATTAAACACTGAGTAGATATGATTTTAAAGCTAAAATCCAAAGATCTATTTGTTTCTGAAATTATAGCTATCTTGTTCACTTGACAAGATCAATATTGGGATTTCACTTGAAGAGAATTTCATGGGGATGATGTGTGTTTAAGTGTGTGTGTGTGTGTGTGTGTGTGTGTATGTGTGAGAGAGACACAAATGTCTATATTCTATTGTTTATGTTAGATAACTTTGCTCAAAAAATATCTAGCATAACATGTTAGAATACTTAATGAGAGGAGGAGAGCAGGCTGGGTCACATTTAAGAAGTTTTTCAGTAATGTTAATGACCTTCTGTATTCTCCTTAGGGAGGGAAATCCATTTTAAAGTGATTTTATGGAGTTGATCTTTAAAGAATTAAAGTCAAAAGTCACTAAAAGAGCAATGAAGAAGTTCCTAGTAGATCTCAATAGGCTATTATATATTTTTGGGGGGAACAGACTTATTGATATATGGGACTTTTAGTGACATAACTCTCTCTGCCAAGAAAAGCAGCATCCTCTATGCAACTTGGCACTTGCTAAGTTTTCTGGAGACATTACAAGGTCAAGATGCTTACATAGCTGTTAAAGGCAGGATCCGAACCCAGGTCTTCTGATCCTCAATTCCATTCATTTCTGCCTGCTGAATGATGCCTTTCATTTAATAAATGAAACAACTTGTAGGATGTCATCAAGAATCTGTAAGATAAGAAAAAGAGAGATGGGTGCTTAACATGGTGAGAGAAAGGAATGGTTAATTACTTGCTGCTATATTCCATTGATCTATATGGATTGGATAAAATCTCCTGGGGACAGAAAATATCTTATACTTCCATTTGCATCTCCCTGCCTAGTACAATACTTGTCACATAATAAGAACTTTATAATTGCAGGCTAATCATTGGTTAATTCATGTACCATCAAAACATCTAGAGAAAGAACTTCTGCAATTGAATAGATGCCACAATGAAAGAATATTTTTGGTTGTTGGTATTGTTGGAATATTTGGAGATGTAGATGGAGAATATTTGGAAGATGTAGAGAAGACTCATATTAGGTCAGAAGGAATTGGGTGATATCTCCCACCACCATTGTTGGTGGCAGATCCATTCTGGTAAAAACATGATTAGAGGATAATGTACAATTTATTTTAGAGAAGGGCTTCATATTTGTATCCTGGAGTCTAGCATTATAACGTGCATAGAGGGCAGATAGGTGGCACAATGAATAGGGTACTAGATCTAGAGCCAGGAGCACATCTAACACCAGACATTTATTAGTTACTTGACCATAGTCAAGGCATGTAACTTTTGTCTTCCTCAGTTTCCTCAACTGTAAAGTGAAGATAATAATGGTCCCAATACTTCTCATATCACAATAGGAAATATTTGTATAATTGTAATTGTATAATGCTTAGCAGAGTGACTGGCACATAGTATGTACTTAATCAATGCTTGTTTTTTTCCTACCATAATAAATATTTGTTGATTAAAAGTGCCATTTCCACATTAAAAAAATCACTAGCTAGAAATAAGTCCACCCCATCTATTATAAGATGATTTTATCCTGTGATAATATCATGGCACCATTATAAGCCCCATAAATGACATTTCTACTCATTTCAAAAATCTTAATATTATGTAGAATTCCAGCTCGTTTGTTTTTTTCTTCTCCATTGATAGTTGAGAGCATTATGTTGACAATGCTGTTTCCCTAATATTTTGTATCTTGTGAGTGGCCTAAACCTATAAACAGCCAGCCCTTTGAAAGGATTTCACTGAAGTAAAAATGCCCTTATGGCAAATTACACCATGGAAATTGCTTTTACAAAGAACCAAAAAAAAATCCAAAGCAAAACAAAACAAAATCCAAAGAAATGAAACCCTAATCCAAGATCAAGGACTTTGAAATCATACTGAAAGGATTTTGCTGGAAATCTCTCTCTTGGTGATTTGATAATGACTAAATATCTATTTTCACCATTATGATCTGACTTTCTCAAACCTCATCAGTCCTTTCTGGTTTACTTTTTCCTGTTTAACCTGAATCATTCTTGAAAAATAGCTGCAGCAGAAGGATATAAGAATGCAGAAAGTTTCAAAACAACTCCTCTCCATTCCCCTGGAGAAATTGATTGGTGTGTTGAAATTATAATGTACAATTTCTTTTTTAGCTTTTTTAGAAAGGACATGCTGAGTTTCCTTTTATTCCATCTAAGTTTTTGGGGGGCTGCTGGTGATGGAGGGAACCTAAAGATGATGTCCTTAGAAAAGCAGCATGTTATAGTAGATAAAGAACTGACTTTTTAAAAAATATTTTATTTTTAATTTATGGAATAAAATAAACACATCCATAATATGGTATAATAAAAATATGATTGCACATGAAACTGCAAATCTATTATGAACAATTTACTATTCCTTTTGAATATATAAGATAGAGAACTGACCTGGGATTTAGGAAGATTTCAAGTTTTGCATCTCATAAATATTGGTTGTCAGCAGATGAGGTGACTTATTTGTTCCCCTAGACAATGCTCTAAAAAGTGTAAGTTGCTGAACAAGTTCAAATTTGGATTGAAACTTGAACAAATTTCCTTACTGGAAGTATCCTATACTGGTGTAATCAAAGATGTGATTTTAAAGTGCCCCAAAGCCTATGGATACCAATTTTCAACTATAAGTCATACACAATAATTCCAACAATACCAACAACCAAAACTACCAACACCAATTATCAGCAATCAGCCATTGATAACAGTTTGAACAATAACAAAAGTACCAAAAAGGAGAATGATTTGTGAAACAACTAAGAGACTGACACCAGTGCTGGATGAGTCACCTCCCTCCATCCTACCTCTGTCCCTCCATTCATTCTTCCCTCTGTATCATTCTTCTTCCTTCTCTTCTTGCTTTCCTTCTTTTTTTATTTCTCCATCCCTTATAAAGAATCACACATTGGATACAGAAAACAAAAATATAAATATTAAAAAAATATTTAAAGTTTTAATCAGGTTTTGGAAAGTAGGGGGGAAACGATATCTCTACATGCTATTTTCCACAGTTGATAAAATGTTTGACATTTACTGGGCTTTAATGAATCTTGCCTAACAGCTCCCCTTTAAAATGCCACTCTAGGTCCCCCATCTATGGTTTTTAAAAAGCACTTGTCCTACAAAATGTTATCATTATTAAAAATATTCATCTGTAACTTCATTCATTCAGAGTGGCCATATAATTTTGATGGAATACAAATTACTACTTCGAAGGCACAAGCAGCAAGGGTTCCCACTTGAGAATGCTGGCTCTTGGGAAGAAAGAAGTGTCTCTAGAGACATTAATTTATGAACTCTGATCTCTTCTCACTCATTGTTTTTTCAACAACATCCATTTGCTTTCACTGAACCTCCCCTTGGGAATATACAGCAAATAAATAAAAACACAACCAAAGGCTTCTGTTCTAAAAATAACTATATTTGACTGGTATTTAGTCCCGGGATTTTGGCCAAGGTCACACAGCTAATAGTTGTTCATGATATTTTCAAACTCAAATCTTTTTGTCTCTGCGTACATCCCTTTATCCAAGATCTTACCAAGAAGAGTAATTATACCATTACTTACCTACGACATTATGATATTCTATTCCATTTAAATGCCAAAACAAAAACAGCTCTTCCCTCTAAAAGGGAATTCACAGTCCAGTAGGAGACCCCAGAATGAGTGACTCTGGGAGGGGAAGATCTTCAGGATTTCTGGTCAAAGCAAAAATGACTGTTATTTACATTCAATTTGAATCAATCAGGATCCAAACAATGGCCAAAAGGGGCTTGACTAGAATTTATTGGTGGTCAATTTGAATCAAAATGATTTTTGTTTAAGGCCTTGTCCTTGAGAAAGAAATCTAGCCAGTAAACCCTAAGATATCTCAAGAGGTTTTAAAGGGGCAAAAGAGAAAAAAATGCTTTTAAGATTAGCATCTGCAAGTAAGGATATGATATGCTATGTAGACAGAGAAAGGGAAGGAGGGAAGGAGGGAAAAGGAAATGAAGAAAGGAAGGAAGGAAGTAGAGATTCTTTGCTTCAATTGCTGCCTAGCTTTAATCATCAAATGGGTGCTGTTTCAGTCAAATTTAAACCTATTGAAGACTTTAGCTTAAAAAGGCCAAGGCCACCCATTTTATCCAGCATCATTTTCAGTGATCCAGATATAGCCACTGGACCCAGATTGCTCTGGAGGGGAAAGTGAGGCAGGTGACTTTGAACAGTCCTCCCTCACTTAAATCCAATTCACTTTCATGTCATAGAATCACCTTCCTGATGCCATTGTTCTCTAAGAGAACAAAAGACAAAAACAACAATAGAAGATGACAACTTGGTGGACCCAGTGTCATACTGGAAAATTATCTGAGTTTGGATTCAGATCTTTCCCCTCCTACTTATTATTTGTGTGACTTTGCGTGAGCTGTTTTACTTTTCATTGCTTCAGTTTCCTCATTTGTAAAATGAGAAGGTGCAAGACACAATAGGTGTTTAATAACTGACAAGAAGACCACAAGCTAGGAAGACAACTGTTTGTGAAGAGCTTTGACATAGCTTATTCCATAGGTAATATATTTCTTGACATTTTCTCTTTTTTTTTTTGGTATCCTCCTCTTTGTTTTTTTGGTTTTTTTTAAATTTTATTTTATTTGCATAACATATGTGTGGGTAATTCTTGAACAATAACCCTTACATAGCTTTCCGTTACAAATTTTTTCCCCCAACTTCCCCACCCCTTCCATAGATGGCAGGATATCTACTACATGTTAATTATGTTAAAATATTGGCAAATCGAATATATGTATACATATTTCCAAACTTATCATTGTTGTGCAAGAAAAATCTTATCTACACAAACGATATATCAGATAAAGGAAACACAATGTAAGCAAACATCAATCAAGGAGTATGAGAATGTTATGTTGTGGTCCACATTTCGCATCCCTCTCTCTGGGTGTATATGGCTTTCTTCAGTGAACAATTGGAGGTGGTTTGAAACATATCATTGTTGAAGAGAGCCATTTGACATTTTCTCTTAACAGTACTTGCAATTTGGATTGCTTAGAGATAATAGTTTCATTAAACACCCCTCCCCAAAAACATTCCATGAATTGAGAAAACTGGTTTTTAAAAGATGGGATTTGGCAGAAAGGAATATTTAAGAATCACTGGAAGATGTACAGTTTTCAGAATTGAATCCAAATGGTCATTCTCTTCCTATTCATTCATGTAACTCATGGTCCCTTCTCAATTCCAATTTTAGAGAGAGGCATGTTACAGAAGGGAGTTAGCAGTGTTGAGAGCATACTTGTCCTGGAATCAAGAAGACCCAAGTTTACATTTTGTCCCTAACACTTATTAACTATATGATCTTGGAAGAGTCATAGTCTCTTTCATTCTCAATTGGATAATGGAGATAATAGCATTTACTTCTCAGGGTTGTTGTGAGGATCAAAGGAGGTCATACATGCAAATTGCTTGACAAACCTTAAAGCACTATAAGTGTCAGCTCTTAAGATCTAAAGATCTTTTACATCTAAAGAACCCTGTCAGCTCTACAATGGTCCCTAAATGTAAAGAATTTATTCAAGGACTGTATGTCTATTGTTTCCTGACAATAAGGGAGGAAACAGTCATTTTAGTAATACAAAATTTCATCTTAAAGGTTGTTCCCCAACAGGATTTCTCCATTGTAATATTAATGACTGGCATTTGTATAGAACATTTAAGTTTGCAAAATGCTTTCTATATTGTTTTAATTGATCTTTATGATCTTACTGGGTAGGTGTTCTTATTATTTCTATTTTACAGGTGAGGAAATTGAGGTTTAAGAAGGTATTTTTCCTAGTTTTCCTCCATTCCTAGATTATTCCCTTTCCTTCACTTCACCTGACTTCCCTGGCTTTCTTTAAGCTTCAACTAAATACAGAAATTTGATAAGTCTAACTTCTGTTAATCATTACCTATCTATTCTGTACATAACTTCATTTGCAGATATTTGCATATTTTCCAGATCATAAGCTTCTTGAGGGCAAGAATGGTCTTTTGCTTCTTTGTGTCTTCCTCACAGTATAATTTAAAAAATTTATAAGGGCCAAGTCCTCCCATTGCATTCGGGGCATGTCCAGTCATTTTGATCTATATCTTGCCACTAGATCAAATGGCTCTCAAGGAGAAAGTGAGGTTCATGATTTTATACAGCTTTCCCTCACTTAAATCCTATTTACTTGTGTGAAATGGCATCACTTTCCTAATTGTCATGCTTCTCTTCAAGAACAAAGGACAAAGAACAACCTGGCACATAGTAGGTACTTAATAAATATTAATTCATTGAGCCCTCAAATGTCCAACACTGATGCAACACTGTAGTCTGGGAATGATCTTGCATTTTTCACACAAGTAACAAGTAAAACAAGTCCTTCTATTATTCTTCTGAGATAAAAAGGCTTCTTCATGTACTGTCTCAGTGGTATAATGTTTACTAGCCAAGAGTGAATTTATATATAGGAACTTGCATATTTGTGAGTTGCAAATTTTCTACCAGGTCAGATATTCCTTGCTCATACTATCCCATGAATAGATCCAGTTCTATAATTTCTTCCATTGTCTTAGTTTCCTTAATTTTTTTATTCACCAAAATCAGGGAAAAACACAATAAAAACAATAACAAAAAAGCAGCAAAAAAACAAACAAATAAACAAAAAAATCCAATACTTATGTGGGGGACTACATAATAGCTTCATTGTACTATCCCCCTACTGTCCTGGAGAGTAACTAGTAACTAATAATAATTTGAGTATGCCATGAAATCACTAAGACAATTTTACCTTACCTTGACTATATTTCTGCAAATAGCTACTTAGGAATTTATATAAATATATATATATACATACATACATATATGTATGTACACATACATATATATTTGCCATAGCAGTTGTTAATATCATCCCTTCCTCCCATCCAATTCAACTAAACTAGCATTTATGAAGTACGTATTGTGTATCTGGTATGGCACTCCAAGCATACAAAGAAAGGTGAACGACGAAAATAAACAAACAAGAACAACAAAATAAGCCCTTCTTTCAAGGACTCACTTCTTGTCTAATGGGGGCAACAACTTGAGAACAACTATGAAAAAACAAGATTTTGTTGTTTAGTCATTTCCAACTCTTTTTGATCCCCTTTTGGGTTTTTCTTGGCAAAAAATATGGAGTGGTTTGTTAGACTTGAACTCAGGGAGATGTCTTCCTAATTCTAGGACCAGCACATTCTGTGCCATCTAGCTACCCCTCAGCAAATAAGATAGATTTTGGATAAATTGAGAGTAGCCTTGAAAGACACTAAAATTAAAGAGAACTTGAAAAGGATACTTGTAGTTTATTGGAAATTTGAAGGAAGTCAGGGAAACTGAAAGACAGGTATATGGAGAGGGAATATTCCAGAAACGAGGAATAGATGGTGAAAAATGTTCAGAATAAATAGATGGAGGAGGAGTATATGCAAGGAACAATTGTATCTCATTGAATCCTAGACCATGCAGAAGACAGAAAATTATAATACAATTTGTAAAGGAAGGAAGAACTAGATTGGGAAGGGCTTTAAAAATCAGAGGATTTTATATCTGATCCTGAAGGTGAAACAGAGTCACTGGAGTTTATTGATTATGAGGTTACATGGTCAAAGCAGAGCTTTAGAAAGATCTCTTTGGCAGCTGAGTAGAGAATGAAGTTGAATTGAAGGTGGTAGCGAACTTGTGCCAGGCAGACAAACCAGCCAACTATTGCAATAGCAAATACATGAAATGATGAAGTTCTGCATCAGGGTGAAAGCAATGTCAGGAGAAAGAAGGAGAAAATAGCTATCCAGTTATTTTTATCTAATATCTATCATCTATCTATCTATCCTATCTGTCTGAGGGTCATTTTTTAACCACCCTGATCTATGTCTTGCCACTGGATCTAGATGAGTTCTGAAGGAGAGAATGAGGCTGCTGACTTTGCACAACTCTGTCTCACTGAAATTCAATTCACTTGCAAGTCAAGACATCACCTTTATAATGTCATTAGTCCTCTTCAAGAATGAAGGACAAACAACAATTTATCAATCTATAATATTAAGCAGGTAAAAATTGACACTACTTGGAAACAAATTATATAGGGAGGAAGAGAGAGAGTGAAGAATCAGGATGACCTAAATTTGAGCATAGGTGACTAGAAGGGTGATGGTTCCTTTAAAAGTAATGAAAAGGCTCAGAATGGGGGGGGGTTAGCATAAAGATGAATTCCGTTTTAGATATGTTGAATCTAAGATGTCCATGAAACATTCGTGGAAACAATGGTCATTTTTCATTGTAATTCTATGAAGTGAGAAAATGGAATCCGATGATCCTTAAATGCTCTTCCAAATCTAACATATTGTAAATCAAAATGAGAGTTATCTGATTATACAAACACTGAAATATGCATCAAGAATATTCGTTCTTTGGCCATGGAAAGCAATTATAGGGGTCATGGTGTGTCATTTGCCATTAAATGTAGTCAGCACCATCTAATTTTATTTTTATATTTAAAAGAAAAATAGTTTCACAAAGAAGGCTGGAAATATTTCAACTGACCTCTAAAGTAAGGATAAATTGCTCTAATAGGTCTTATGACTTCATTCATAAAAACTTAGAGTTTGAAGAGACTTCAATTTCCATCTAGTCCAACCCATTTCACTCTCCCCCTCCCCAGTGGATCTCCTCTATAACACACCCAACAAGCAGTCACACAATTTCTGATTGAAGACCTTGAAGATGGATAACCCACCACTTCCCGAACAGCCTATTGTCCTTCTACACAGATCCAATAAAGTGTGCCATTATAATAAATAAAAATTTGTCTCACTGGGACTTGAACTCATTGCTTCTAGTCTTACATTCTAGAGTCAAAGTAAATAAATCCTTTTTCTTCATAACAACCATACAAGCACTTGAAGACAGTTAACATTGTTGGTGCTAGATTAGGAAAGGTTTAAATTCTACTCAGAGGGGAGGATTCTAAGAAGTCACTGAAGTGTCTTAAGCAGAGAAGAAACATAATCAGAATTCTGCTTCAGAAATATTAATTTACATTAGCTACATGGTGAATGAATTGGAGAGAAGACTAGAGATATGTAGAACAAATATGGTGGAACAGGTGATGAAGGTCTGAGTATAATGCACCAAAATACAAAGATGGGCTATATTGCATGAAGCTTTGTTATGAAATCACTTTCACAGAGATCTTTTGGTGTTCTCATGGACGCATTCTGAATAGGACAGTGCATGACTTTCATCCTCTGAACAGAGAACACAGAGATATGTAGTAGATAGAACCCAACTGTTCTCCAACTTTTATCGTCTATGATTCTAGGCAAGTCACAAGAACTTTCGTTACCTCAGTTTTCTCATGTGGAAAATGAGATGATTGGACTTGATGACCTTCTGAGGTCTTCTCTAAATCTGTCTCTGATTCTTAAAGAATTTCATTTTTGAAGATCTCTAGACATTCAAATCTTATAAATCTAAAATGCACAAATCTTTTTACAAAAGAAAACAATTCTGATTTCAAAAATAATTTTTCATAAGAATAAAATGATTGGAACACAATCTAGATTATCTAAAAAATGTAAAAATGAAAAAAAGACTTGTATGTGGGTAGTGGACTAAAAACTCATTTTTAGTCAGTAAGCTGATAGGAGGTCAAGGAAATGAATGTAAACTTGGGCTGCATTAAAGGAAACATAAAACTCAGAGTGAAGAGTTTATATCAATATACTTTGGAGTTACAAGGTAGTCTGCCCTATTCAGACAATATTTTGAATATTTTATTCAGTTTTTGAGTATAACATTATGGTAAAGATATTTATAACCTGGAGAATACCTAGAGAGTCATTAGACCAGTGACAGGTCTTGGCTTCATGCCACATAAATATCAAATGAAGGATACAGAGGTGGTTAGTCTGGAAAAAGAAAGATGCAAAGAGCTCTCATTTGGAAGACACCCAAGAATAATAACACTGAACAGAAGTCACAAAGTATCAATTTTACATTTAATACATTTGATATCACAAGAAATTTTCTTAACTTTAGAGATGTCTAAAAACGGAATGGGCTGCTTTGGGAGTTAGGGGCTTGCTCTTCATTGGAAATCTTCAATCAGATGCTGGATGGCCATCAGTCAGTATGAGAAAGCGATGATTTGGGGATTGCAATTATCTCTAAATTCCATTCTAGCTCTGAGATTCTGTGTCTCTGAGATTTCAAAGGGAAGAATAATTCCAAAATTTCAGAGTTGGAAATAATGCTGGATCTATTTACTCTTGTTACGTATTCTTTATATCAGGACAGTAGCTACAGTTATAATATGTTTTACCCCTCACTATCTTTGTATAAGGATTCCTGTTATCATGCAAATACCCCATCTCAAAACTTTTCAGTTCTCAAATCATTGTCAAAACATTATTGCCACCATCAGTGGAAAGGATGAAGCTATCTAATCTCCTGTGGTCCCACTTGTTACACTTCTGATTTTCCAAATTAAAATACCCCTCTCCTATATGCATTATCTCCTCCATTAAAATGTAAGTTTCTTGAATGCAATGATTGCTTTTTTTATTAAAGCTTTTTATTTGCAAAACATATGTATCTGTAATTCTTCAACATTGACCCTTACAAAGCTTTCCGTTACAAATTTCCCGTCCCCAGTCCGCACCCCTTTCCTAGACGGCAGGAAATCCACTACATGTTAATTATGTTAAAATACTTGATAAATCAAAGTGGTGATTGCTTTAAAAAAATTACAGCACAATGTTCTGAAGATAAATGATAATTAATGCACTTTTTTATTCATTCATTTATTCATTCTTCTATAAACATGTTTTCTTACTCTTTCTCCTTATTCAAAAGATTGAGTATTTCATGACATTAGTAAAGTATTATTTTGAGGAATTCTCAAGAAAACTAAATTATAGCAATCTTACTTTAGTCATAAGGCAGTTTTCACCCTCATTGACTGGTACCTACTATTCAGGATTTATGAGCATTTCAGGTCCGCTGGCCCCCAGATAAATCCTCAAAATGTGTGTTTTATTCTAAAGCTAGAGACTTCAATTAAAATGTGGTAATAACAGGTCAACCCATGAAGATGGAATGAGATACTCTCAAATAGGAAGTAATTTTTGACTTGTTTCTAGGTATGCCTATTTACTTCCTAAGCAAATAACCTTGACAATGCTGTCTTGCTTCCAAAACAATGAAACATGAGTATGAAGCTTTCCTAATATATCAGTAAGTGGCAGTTCCCCCACATAAATACAGCTTTCACTCCATGGTGACCAAATTGTACTTTGTCAAAGGAGTACTTATATTCTTTTGCTAGAAAGACACAGGGTGAGTAATAGCAGCTGCTGCCAAATAGCAAGCCCAGTCTATAATGTTCTTTGACTTATTTTTGAGAACTTAAAACCATATATATGTATCTTTTTTCCTGGAGAAAATGAATTATTCTTTGAAAGTTAGTCAATCTCTCAGGGACACAGTATAGAAAATTAGATTTTAATAGCTTTAAAATTGAGGTTCTCTGGGTCAATATGACTAGGTACTTGAAGGAAAATGACAAATCTATTACTAGAAAATCAAACATTTTGTTGCTCATCAGAGAGGCAGGGAAAGGATAGCAAATATTGTCTTCCATAAATTTGGAGCTTTGGAAGAAAAGGGATAATGTGAAAGAACTCCAAGTTATCTGGAGGAAGGTTATTCTCAGATTTCAAAGGAATGAAAATTTGGAGTTTCAGAGTTGGAAATAACTCTAGAAACCTTCCAATTCATGTCATCCTAAGGCAATAATGAAAACTGCTGATCTCTATCTTTTCCTTGAAAAATTCCAATTAGGTGAAATGTTTTATCTACCAACAAAACTTATTGTACTTTTCAATAATGCTATAGCCCTTTGCTTGCCATCGACCTTAAATTTGCCTCTCTACTGCTTCCATCCATTGCTCTTACCTCTGTCAAAGCAAGACATTTTCAGTCATCCCTCCCTCACTGCTTCTTATTTAATTATTTTCATGCATCTTGCATTTATTCTTTTTATATTTACTTCCTCTATATATTTATATATATGCATATTGTCTACTAACATAAAACATAAGGTCCTTGAGAGTAAAGCTTGTTTTCTTCCATGTCTTTGAATATCCTGTACTTGGAATAGTGCTTGGCACAATCTTTCCTTGTTGTTCAGTTTTATCCAACTCTCATAACCCATTTTTGGGTTTTCTTGCTATTTCCTTCTTCAGTTCATTTTGCAGATGAGCAAAAGGAGGCAAGTAGGGTTAAATGACTTTTTCAGAGTCACAGAGTTAGTAAAGATGTGAGCTCGGATTTGAAGCCCAGGTCTGGCATGCTATTCGCTCTTTTACTTAACTTGGTCCATAGTAGGTGATGAATAAATGCTTAATCAATGAGGAATTGACTGATACTTCTTTTAAATGACATTTTTCATACTTGAAGACAGATGTAATAATGTTACTACTAATAAAACTTATGTTGTAGTTTAAGATTTACATATTATTTTACAGATATTACTTGATGTCAGCATGACAACAACGAGAAATACTATTTTAATCTTTATTATACAAATGAAGAAACTAAGATTCATAAAAATGTTTTTTTTTCTTAAGTGTTTTGCAAGTAATCACAAAACCAGTTACCATTCTGAGGACATATTTAACTCTGGTCTTCCTGATACCAGATCCAGTGCTCTGTCTCTTAAATGTTCTCTTCTCCAGGTTAAATAGTCCCATATAGAGGAATTCTTGTTTAATCAAGGGGGAATTTCTATTCTAGCTACCTACTGATAGAAAAAAATATTGGTAATGGAAGATAATTGAATATAGTTTACATATAATGCATGTATACATATGTATACATATATATAGCCATCTTTTGACTATATGACTACAAAAGTATCAATTTTGTTTGAGCAACCTAACTTTGGTAAAGTTTTTTTTCTTATGTTCCAATAAGATCAACCAAATCACTCAATCCCTCTAATATCATAATTAGAAGTAATTTTGATCTGTGGTGGTCAAACATGGAACAGAATTAAAATTATGAAAGGTAAATTTGATTTCATAACAAAAAACATTCATATTGGAGTGTCATGTTTACAATGATATGTACATCCTAAATAATATTTTTAAACATTCATAAGTAATATATCTGTGTATTGTACATAAAAAATTTAAAATGTTTACAAGAACTTTATCCACCCAAGGAACATAATAATCAATTACTTTCTGGACAAAGAGAACATTGTACACATTAACAGCAAGATTATGTGATCCACTGTGATAGACTTGGTTCTTCTCAACAATGCAGTGGTTCAAGGTAATTCCAATAGACTTGTGATGGAAAGTGCCATCAGCATTCAGAGAGAGAACTGTGGAGACTGAATGTGGATCAAAGGTTTGTATTTTCACCATATTTTGCCTGTTGTTGCTGGTTTTTTTCTTTCTCATGTTCTTTTTCCCCTTTTCCAGTTGATTTTTCTTGCTCAGCACCACAAATATGGTAGTATATTTAGAATAATTGTATATTTTTAACCTATATCAGATTGCTTGCTCTCTAGGGGAGGGGGCAGTAAGGGAGGGAGGGAGAAGAATTTGGAACACAAAGTTTTACAAAAATGAATGTAGAAAACCATCTTTGCATGTATTTGGAAACATTAAAAATCCTAACTGAAAAAAAAAATCAATTATTTTCTGGAATGTTGCCAGGAATTGAAATCAAGCTTACTTACTTTGTGTCTGAAGACTCTATCCTTTCTTACTTTCTCTCTATCTCTGTTTCCCTCTGTCTCTCTGTCTATGTCTGTTTCTGTCTCTATGTTTGTCTGTATCTCTCTTCCATCTGTCTGTCTGTCTGCCTGCCTGCTTGTCTGTCTCTTTCTCTATCTCTCTTTCTTTTGAAAATTAAGAAAGTATTTACCCCTTTCCCAGAGATATTCCTTGTTCTTCTTCATCTTTCAAAGATCAATTATAATGAGTGACAGCAACTTAAATGAGCCATTTCATTCATTATCTTGGGATGCAGTCAGGATATACACCGATAACTGTTTAAAAACTATCCACCATCTCCTCCCCAAAAAAGGATAAAAAAATTTACCTGATTGTAAAGTTTTATCTGCATTATTTACATATTCATAACTTCTTTAATTCTAGACCAGAGGTATCAAACACAGTGATCTATGTGGCTTTATAAGTCACTGTGTATCCCTCAGGGATACTCACTTACCATGTAATGGCCCTTTTTTCTGAGTTTGACACCATTGGCCAGACAATCAACAGAACAATAAATCAAGTTCTGCCAATTTCCAAGGTGTAACTATTCACATTGAGAATTTAACAATGAATTTTCATGCCGAGTTTTAGCTGGCTCCAGCATACTTCTGAATGTCATGCATTTGGTCTTATTGAATTGAATCTATCAAAGACTGACCAGTTTTTTCCTCTTATTTTCCTCTTTATCGTTGATGCTGATAACAGACTTTATCTGATTTCTAAACAAAAACAAAAAGCAAAACCAAACAAAAAAAAAAAAAACAATCTAGTTGCATATGGAGATGTTTAATACCTATAGCCTGCCCTTTGGTGATGAATTATTGCTCATAAAATTCATGAAACAAAGAAAAATATAAAATGGCATTTAGCTTTATGCATCCCCCCATTTAGAGACAGTAACAAAACAAAGTGTAAAGAGAATAAGACTCACATGATTTTAAAATGCCTATTGTTAGGTTAGCTATTAGTCCTCTAAGTGTGAAAGGTGCTTGTCCAATAATTAATGACATGTTACTGGAAGAATGAAATGACATTATGACATTCTTAAGATCAATGGAATTAGAAGAAAAAGAAAGTAAGTTGAAACTATATAGAAAGCTGACTCATAGGTTTTCTTTGGTGAGGTAAATAAAGAAGGTAGCAGAATGGGCTCTATCATATGCTCAAAGGCAACCAAATATATTATTTTATGGAATAATTGGTCAATTCATCTGGCAGTATTGGTGATGAATGTTTGCAAAAAGTACACCATGAAAATATGCAAATAATTGCAGCTTGTGGGCCAATATCTGCTTCACTGATATAAGAAATAGAGAAATGAAAAATGATTAGCTCATTTTTAAAATTGAATGAGTACATATCAGAATGCATACAAAACATGAAGTCAGAATGAAAATTAAATATATGAACATGGGTATTTATAGATAAATCTATGTCTCTACTTGATTATGGTATAGAATTATCTTACAAATGGAAAACTTGATTTGGAAAAAAATGGAAATATTTGGTGAAATTACAATTATTTCTAAAATAAATGTAGTAAATTAATTACGAAAGATAAAAAAAGGCCTGGAAATCTATTCAGCCCTATTCATTCTTTGCCAAAGTGGCAGACATGGTAGTGAACGGCAATGGTGGTTTAAAATACTTATTTAATTGCAAAATCTTTAAAAAAAGAATTGTCAGAGATTATGTAAAGTATCATCTGATAAAATTGTAGGAAGCACAAGGGAAAAAAAGCCAAAGCAAACAAGTTTACTGAAATCTTGGTCAGAGAATCAATGAAGCAAAGTCATCGTAAGGACATTTCATCTAAAACTAAAAAGAGAGCCATAAGACGGAAAATGAAAAAAAAAATCTGCTTTTTAATAGTAAACTTTTTATTAGCAAGGACAATGAAATCACTACATTTAGGCTCTGAAATCTCAGTGCTAAATATGCTACGCAAGAAAATGGAAATGACAGTGAAGGGAAAAAAATGAGAAAAACAACTACATTAGACTGACATAGTTTTGAGGGCCTTAAGGAATCAATTTTCCTTTCTTGCTTTTTGAATCTCTAGCTTCTTTCAAAACCCAGTCTATTGCATTTTTTTAAATAAGAGGGTTTTATTGATCTTTCCAGTCTTGACTTTGTATATTTAGTTTGTATATGTATATGTATGTATATATGAATTGTGTATGTGTATATATATATGTGTATGTATTATCTCCCTAGATAGAATATAAAATCATCAAGGATAACATATCTATTTATGTTTATATATACAGACTGTGGCAACCTTCTTTTCATATTTTAGGCAATTAATAAATGTTGATTGATTTCTATAATAGAACATATAGAGAGTATCATATTCAGAACTTATTGATACCAAAATCATGAAATAATTAAAAGTATCAGTTATTCCAAAAGAATCACTAAGTATTTGTATCTATTCTGAGCTGGGCACTCTGCTAGACAGGATAGAAATGAAAAGAATGAAATAATTCTTATTGGTACAGAGCTTATATTTTCATATATAAGGGGAAAATGGAAGGAAGGAAAGAAGGAGGGAATGAAGGAAAGGAGAAAGGAAGGAAGCAAGAGAGGGATGGAGGGCAAGGTGAGAAAAGGTAGAAAAAGAAGGAAGGAAGGAAGGGGAATAGGGAGGAAAGAAAGAAGAGTAGGAAAGAGAAAGGAGGAAGAGAAGGGAGGGAAAAAGAGGGATGAATCAAAGGAAGGAAGTGAGGGACACAATAGGGAAGACAGGAAGAAAGGAGGGAAGGATAAAAGGAAAAAATAAAAAATGAATGAAATAGAGAAAAAAGTGGTCATTTATTAAATACTTGTTTTGAAGTACACACTGTGCTAATTGCTTTATAAATACATCACTTTACCCAAACCCTCAATTGCTGAGAGCTAAGTGATATTATCTGCATTTTATAGTAGAGGAAACTGAGGCAGACAAAATACTTATCTAGAGTCATAGAAGTAACTGTCTGGGATTGTGTTTGAATTCAGGTTTTCTGACTCCATGCCAAGCCCTCTCTCCCCTATGCCACCTATCTGAGGAAGGCAACATTTATATATGAAAATATATGCAAAATGGATTAAAAATATTGATGAATACAAATGAACACAAGATATCTAATGAAAAATACTTAGGAAAGGACAGCATAATTAGTTGAGAATAGCAAACTTTTCAAGTAGAAGGTGCAATTTGAGTTATTGTTCAAAGGAAAGAGAAAAATTGCATGAAATGCAAATGAGAAGGGTATGGGTGGGTACCTGTATGAAATGCTGTACATGATGTACAGAGATAAGGCCAAAAGTATCAATCATGGAGTTTTATAAGGAAAATATTTTGTAATTAGGCTGGGAAAATAGTAATAATGATAATAATATTTATATAGTGCTTTAAGCTTTACAGAACACACAACTCTACACACACACACATAGCTAGTGGGTTTCTGATACCAGTTTTGAACTCAGGAAAATGAATCTTTTTGACCCTAAGGATAACCTTCTATCCACCACACTGTCTAGCTTCTTCAAAGACATTTTTTTTTAATTTAAAAAAGTTTTTTTT
>JAJPUD010007368.1:72902-88922 GCA_023553655.1 Myrmecobius fasciatus | reverse complement strand
TGGGATTCTGGTTTTTAATCCAGTCTGCTATCCGTTTCCGCTTTATGGGAGAGTTCATCCCATTCACATTCACAGTTAGAATAACTAATTCTTTATTTCCTGCCACCTTATTTACCCAAGTTATGTTTTCCTCTTTCCTTTCCCCTTTCTCCCTTCCCCCTCCTTGGTACTTTGCTTTTGATGACCCCCTCCCCCAAACAATACTCCACCCTTTAGATCCCCTCCCCCTGTTTTTACTCCTTTCCCCTGATTCTTCTATTTTCCCTTCTATTAGTTTGTCCCTTACTTTTCCCCCTTTCCCTCCCACTTCCCTCTAGCAACAGACAAGTTTCTATGTGAAATCAAATGTCTGATATACACTTTTAGAACCCAACCTGATGAGAGTAAGATTTACACAATGCTCATCTCCCTCCCCTCTTTCTCTCAATTATATTAGGTTTTCTTTACCACTTCAAATGATTTTACCTTGTTTTTACCTCCTTTTTTTTAGATCTTATTTTACCACTTTTTCCCTCTTTTCCCCAGTATGACAACCTTTCCCCCTCTAGTTCTCTTTTTCATATTATCAAAGTAATATCTAGTTAATTATACCCCCAAACTTTAAGTATCCCCCTAGTAAAAATAAAGTTCTCAAGAGTCCTTTCCTTTATTACCTTTTTATGCATCTCTTGAGTTCTGTGTTTGGGGGTCGAATTTTTTGTTCAGATCCGGTCTTTTCATTAGAAATAGGTGAAATTCACCTATATCATTGAATGACCATCTTCTTCCCTGGAGGATAATGCTCATTCTAGCTGGATAGGTTATTCTTGGTTGTAATACAAGTTCCTTTGCCCTCCGGAATATCTGATTCCAGGCCCTTCGATCCTTCAGTGTGGAGGCTGACAGATCCTGTGTGATTCTAATTATTGATTCTTGGTATTTGAATTGTTTCTTTCTAGCTGCTAGCAGGATCTGTTCCTTGGTGCTATAGTCCTGAAATTTAGCCACGATATTCCTTGGGGTCTTAATTTTGGGGTCTCTTTCAGGAGGTGATCGGTGAATTCTTTCAATGGTTATTTTGCCCTTTGATTCTACAATGTCAGGGCAGTTTTCTTTCAGGATTTCCTGGAAGATAGTGTTTAGATTCTTTTTTTCATCATGGCTTTCAGGAAGTCCAATAATCCTTAGATTGTCTCTCCTAGATCTATTTTACAAGTCAGTTGTTTTTCCTAGGAGATATTTCATCTTTTCTTCTAATTTTTCATTTTTTGGTTTTTGTTTGACTGATTCTTGAAGTCTTATTGAGTCATTCACTTGCATTTGTTCAATTCTTATTTTTAAAGTGTTGTTTTCTTCACTTACCTTTTTAAGGTTGTAACTGGCCAATTTGTTCATTGCACTCTTTTTCCACTTCACTAATTTTATTTTTCAATAAATTGGTGTCTTTTTCATATCTCTTTTGCAAGGCATCATATCCTTCTTGCAAGATATTGTATCCTTCTTGCACTGATTTTAGTTTATTTTCCTATTTATCCTCCAGCTCTCTTTTGAGGTTCTTTATGCAATCTTCCAGAAAGGCCTTTTGAAAAAGTGACCAGTGATGGTCTTTAATACCTTCTTCTGGTATTTTGTCTAAAGGAACCTGAGGATCTGGGGTCAACACTTCTTTACCTTGATAAAAGCTGTCTATGGTGAGAGCTCTCTTTTGCTTCTTCATTTTTTTTTTTAGACTGAGTGGATATCTCTTTAAGGTAGGGGAAAAAAAAAAAAAAAACAGAGGCTGAAAAGCTTTGCCCTGGGGCACTTCCGCGAATTAACTTAAGGTGCTGGGCCGGTGGGGGCTAGGACTAAGTCCGAATTACTCCTTAAACAAGGCAAGTCTGCCAGAACATCTGCCCCCAATCAGGGCAGAGTGTCCCCCGTGCCTCAGATAAACTCCAGGTGTTTGGAATTTGGAGTCTGGAGTTTGGAATTTCTGCCAGGATGGGCCGAGCTGAGTCTCACCCTCACTTCCGACCTACACAGGAGTCATCTATTTATCTCTCTGTCCCAGTCCGACTAACCTGATATGAAGTTATCCAGAGAGCAGTGTCCAAATATTTCTGAGTTCGTTGACTTGAAGATCAGTTCAGAGGCTTATTTTATTGTTGATTTGAGAGAAGATCTGAGGAGAGGCAGAAAGTCACCTTTTCACTCTGCCATCTTGGCTCCACCCCTGGGAATCCCAACATTAAGTATTTATGGCTATTATGATGACAGGGACACAAAGGAGGAAAAGGTGTAGTCCTGGCTGTATTGACTATTTGAAAGCAAATTAGAAAATAATTGTGATAACAATAAATGAGACATAGGGAGTTTTGCATTGGGGACCTAGAATTCATAGGCTCAAATGGAACCAAAACTGAAATGGATATTAGAGTTGACCTTGTTCACTCTCTGAATTGCACAGGTCAAAAGATCATAGATACAAGCCTAGAAAAGATCTCAAACACTACTTAATCTAATGCTCTCTTTTTTCAGAAGAAACTAATGAAGCTCAAATGAAGCTTCAGGCATCTTCTCTGCCTGTCCATCATGCCCAGAACACTGACCCTTCTTCACCCTGATTACAATCTCCTTGGTTTCCTTTAATTCTTAATTAAAAATCTCACCTTCCCTAACCCCTCTTAATTCCAGTGCTTTCCTCTTTTAATTATTTGCTATTTATCTCATATATAGCATACTGTGTATATATTTGTTTGCATTAGATTGTCTTCTCCATTAGATTGTAAGCTCTTTGAAAGCAGGGACTCTTTTTTTGCTTCTTTTTTGTATCCCCAGGGCTTAGCACAGTGCCTGGCACACAGAAGGTGCTTAATAAATGGCTATTTATTTATTGAAGGCCACAGAGGTAATTCTAGATATAAGATTTGAACCCATATAAATCTTTAAGCATCTTTTCAATCCTAAACTCTTATTTTTCTACCCCCTTTTGTCTGACTGTTTCATCTACTGCCATGAGTTCATTATTGTTTCTATGGGGATGTTTCCTAAATCTATATAGACTAATTTTGCTTCTGAATAGTAATACCATGTCATCAATCTACTAGATATCTTTACCTGGATGTTCCATAGACACATGAAATTCACTTCCTCTTCTTGAGTTCCCAATTTTGGTTGAAGATACCAACAGTCTTCTAGTCATCAATATTCATAACAAGAAGCCATCTTTAATTCTTATTTTATCAATTGTCAACATTATTTTTATATTTTCCCTATTTATCTTCTCGTCTTTACCTCTTTCTGCTTTGCATCTACATATTTCTCATCTCTTCTCTTTTCCTCATGTAATCATGAATTCAATTTAATCCTTTATCATGTCTTGGGACCAAGGTAATGACCTGATGTTTGATCTTCTGCTTTCTAATTTCTTTCTTTTCCAATCCGTCTGCGTCATTACTGCCCCCAAAAGCTTCCTAAAGTACAGGATTGATGATATCATCCCCCTGAACTTAAAACCTACTTATTGTCTCTAAGAGGACAATAAAAACAAACTCTTCAGTATGTCCTGCAAGACCATTCTCAAACTAGGTCTAATCTGGCTTTCCAGATTTATTTCATATTGTTCCCTGTTTATGCCCTCTACATCTGAGCCAAATTTATTGTTTTCCAAGTTTCCATCTCTGAGATTACTTTCCATTTACATTTTACATATCTTATTTATAAATAATTATTTGTATATTATATGTGCATAGATATTTGCATGCTGAATCCCCCCATTATATTGTGAGTTCCTTAAGGTCAGAGATTTTTGCATTTTTTAATGAATCCCTAAAAACTTAGTACAGGAGCTGACACTTCCTGACTGACTGAATGCATTTACCCAAGTTGTGACCATGTTTATAATTCCTTTCTTCTTCATCCTTTAAGGTTCAGCTTAAGTTCACTATCTTATCAACTTTCTGATTTCTTTAGTTGCTAGAACATTCTTCTTGCTAAAATTATCTTTCATTTGAATATTTAGTACTACAGAATATTCTTCAGTAGAACATAAGAAGCTTTTTAGGGGCAGAGATTAGTCTTTGATCTTATCTTCATATCTCCATATACTAGCTTTTATAGTATATACTTAATAAATACTTGTTAAATTGAATTGTATTTTCCTCTCTAGGTTGGTGGGAAATATATGTTTGTTTTACCACTATGTATTTTGGTAAAGTCGGAATGAGGATTGTAACTGAGTCATGTGTTGATTTAAAAATTTGTGTATTAATGAAGATCTGTCTTTGAAATTTATTACATTTATTATTCTTGTTGCAGTCGTAGAATGCTATGAGATAAGTAAAATTAAAGACCTCTTAAAAAGATTGTATAGAAAAAACAAAATAGAAAATACCTATCATTCAGTCCATTGAATTAATCCATCAAAAAATGTTTATCTTGGATAGACACAGCAATGGACAATAAGTTGGGCCTAGAATTTAATAGAATGAAAAGAGTGGGTTGAATTTGGAAAATTATGCAGCATTTAGAGTAATACTAAATTTCTTTCTCACATAAATCTTGTATTTTTAGCATCAATACTTCCTTGGTAATCTTACATGGTAAGAATCATAATTTTTGAAGAATCCAAATACTGAGTGATACAAAGGCAATTGAAAGCTATATCTTGAGCATAAGTTGACTTCTTCATATTACTAATGATGATTTATGTGTAAAAAGTGGCATAAAACATTATCCAAGAGACTGATAGTTATAAAAGCATCAATCAATATGCACAATATGCAAAAGTGACTATTATGTACAGAAACTGCTCTGTTGTAGAGCTACAAAGACAAAAATTCATCAGTCCTGCCCTCAAGAAACTTTCATTCTATTGAGGGAGATAATACATATAAATATAGATATATATAAATTCATATTAAAGGTTCTGTCCCTTTAAGGTACTGTCTTTTCATATGGGAACAGTTTAGTCCCGAAAGTATCAGAAGAAATATTTCTATGTAAAGAAAAATAATCAAATCAATTGATAAAGAATGTAAGGGATTGCCTCTAGTAAGGCATAAGTATTTTATGCCTGAAAAAGACTTAAGTTTAATAAAAATTGGTAAAATATTTATGTGAATAAAAGCAGTTTTCAGATGGGATTTGAGCACTTTGGGACAGAAAATGAACTGTGGCATAAATATAAAGAATCAAATTAGCTAATAAAAATATAGTATACCTCCTGTACTTGTGAATGGTTTGATGATTTAAAAAGGGTAGAAAAAATTGGAAAATAGAGTATAAAGAGACTGGTTTCAAGAACAAAGAATGTGAGGGAGGACCACATTTAAAACCAATAGCAGGACATTCAGGGCATTAAGTTTTGTTAATTCATTTGCATGTAAAAGTTTTAAGATTTAGGGTAAAAATCATATAATCATTTGAAGACTGAGGGATGATTAAATAATGATAGTTGATTTCTTAGAAGAAATATGTGAATTATTACCTCATATGTGGAATATATGAGATAATATATTCTCTAATTGTTTGTCTGTTGGTCCTCAAATCTCCAGCTAGCAAATCTTGAACATACATGGTATTTGCGAGGTGTTAATGAGCAATCACTATTATTGGTGAATTGGAAAATGTTTACATTGTTCAATTTCTAG
Source organism: Myrmecobius fasciatus (assembly GCA_023553655.1). Classification (NCBI taxonomy): domain Eukaryota; kingdom Metazoa; phylum Chordata; class Mammalia; order Dasyuromorphia; family Myrmecobiidae; genus Myrmecobius; species Myrmecobius fasciatus. Next base: position 83,310 of record JAJPUD010007368.1, on the reverse strand, counting down.
CAGTTACCTTTAAGTCAGAGTTGAAAAGCTCATTAAACTGGCTTGGCCCAGGAAGATGTTTTTTGTGGCATAGTTGTTCCTAAATGGGCCTGCAATCCAGAACTGTGAATTAATGATAGCTGATAATAATAGCTCACATTTGTATAATATCTATTATGTGTTGGGCACTGTGCTAAGTGCTTTGCAATTATCACTTCATTTGATTCTCACCACAACTTTGGAGGCAAGTGATATTATTATGTTATTTTTACAGATGAGAAAATTGACTCCTCAGACAGGATGATGATGGTGATAATAGTAGTGAGCATTTATATGTACTTTGATATATGCAAAAAACTTGACAAATATTATCTCCTTTTGTCCTTATAACAATGGTGGGAGATAAATTTCAGGATTATCCTCCTTTACAAATGAAGAAAAGTTAAACACACAGATGTTAATTGATTTGCCCAGGTTCATAGAGCTAGCAACTTTAGGTCCAGTGCTCTATCCACTGTGTTCCTTAGCTCTCCCAAGGTTCTTGTGGGTTTCTACTTTATCTGAAATAAATTAAATGTATCAGTGCTTAAATGTGGTTCAGGTTTATGTATGGGTTATAATATATATTGTTATTCCTGAATTTGCTTTAAAATACAAACATTTATTATGTAATTATTTATTTTGCCTTATTACACATAAACTGTTATATTTATGATCTAAATATGTCATTGTTTTGAATGATTGGTTTGTATAAATGAAAGTACATTGGTGGGGGCTCAAGAGCTATAATGATGAGCAAGAGAAGTGTATTTCTTTCATAACAGGGTTTACCCCTAGGTCTCTGAGAGAATATAAAACTTAATTAATTGGTCTTTATCTAGAAATGTAGATGTATCGATGTGAAGGCAGGTTAGAGAAAGCAAACCATCCACAGGGAGTCAGTAGGTATTCAAATATCTTGCATGAGAATTATAAGATACTCTGTAAGGAGTGGCAATCCCATACACCTCTTACCCATCCAAGGGCAATTTTTGAAAGGGAAGACGCTAATGACTTGGGGGGGGGTAGGAAAGGCTTCATGTAGAAGTTGTCAAGTGAGCTAAATCTTGAAGAAAACAAGGGCTTCTTTGAGGTAAGATCAGGAGGGAATATATTCCAGGCATGAAGCAGAGCCAGTGACACATCTGGGGACCAGTAAAAAGGCCAATTTGACAGAACTGTGGAGTAAATGAAGGAGAATAATGTGTAACAAAACTAGAAAGGTTGATTGGGTACAGACTATACAGCCGTTTAATTGGCAAACAGAAGATCCTATATTTGTTTCCAAAAGTATTAGGGGAAATTTGGAGTTTTTTAAGTAGGAAAGTGACACAGTCAGACCTGTTTTGAGGGAAAATCACTTTGGCATCTGTGTAATGGAGAGTAGAGAGAAACCTGAATCAAGGAAACCAATTAGAAACTTATTTCAATATACTAGGTAAGAGATGATAAGGGCCTGATCCAGGGGGATTCCTTGGCTAGGTTGGGAGGGTGAGGAATGATAAAGATGTAAGGAAAACATTTCATTGATATCCCCAGCATGTTCAATGACCTACAGACTAGCCTCCAATCTGCTGGATTAATTATTTGTGGAGAAGATATGGCAGAACCTGGACAAGATTTTCACAAGATCAGGAGGCGTGTCAGTGTTGTGACCTTCCTTTTTGGAGGAAGTCCCCATGTAAGAGATCACACCTTCACTGATATATTGAAATCTTTATCTATATGTATACATACATATAGGTAGGCACACATATATAACTGATAAATTTACATGTTTAAATATAGAGAGATAGGCCCATACATCCATAAGGAGATGCTATCATTTCAAAGTATATTTATGTACCATGTCTTGTGGCTTTCTGGCCACCAGGCAGGACAGTGCCTGAGTGAATAGTGGAATTGTTTTCCCCCCCTAATTTCTTCAGGGATTTCTTTTGAGTCCTCCTGCTGTGTTCTTTGTGGCATAATGAAACCAGGTATATCCCATACTCAATTTTTGTCCTTTTAACAGATTTGTTATTTGTCTTATGAAATACTTCTCCCTCTTTACACTGCTTTGTCCTAATCAATCCCCAAAGAACATGATCCTCCCTCACTGATGTTATTACACTCTCCCATTCCAGTCACTCATTTTCTTTTCCTCCCAATCTCATCTTTGCCAGTGAAAGATTTTCATCTTGTGGGCCACACACTGCTTCCCTTAGAAAAATTATGTTTTTTGGCCTGTCATTGCCTACATTTTCCCTTGGATCCTCGATTCTATTCTGTGCCTTCCCCCTCACTTTGAGATGTACTTTCCAGTGATTTATTACTTTCAACTGATTTTTTTTTTTCATAATTGAATCCTCTGGTGTGACAGGTCCTATAAAAATTACAGTTCCGCTTTGAGCAGCAGGCACATTGAGGAAGGAAGGAGTAAAGGAGGATTGGATGGAGTAACAATAGTGCTTACTTTCTTAATACTTTTTATAGTGTACAGACCACCATCTATTTGGACCAGTTAGATGTGGAGGAAGGAGAACGGAATATGTGACTTCTATAAGTCTTAGTTACTGGAAGTCTTTTTGTCTTATAGTATATAACTCTTTTGTTTGGTATTACTGGGAAATGTGTTTAGATAATTAAATTTTCCAGATGACTGATGCTTACCTCTATAAGGAACATATTTTTGATTATTTTAACCATTTTTTAAAGTATGGACTACAAACTTTCCAATTCCTTCACATAAATTGTCTGTCTTGAGGCAGCTTCAGAGAAATATGAGAAAATACCTTCACGTCACACCTTTTCAGAAGTGGAACGTCTCATATATTATCAGCCTTTTTAGAGGTATTAACTGGTTTTGCTGATTTTTTTCCTCCTCTTCTTCCTTTCCCCCCTTTCTTTAAAGAAATATTATTTGTTATAAGAGATGGCTCTCTGGAAAAGGGAAGGAAAAGGAATCCTGAGAGAAATTTTGGTAACACAAAATGAAAAGATATCAATAACATTTCAAAATAAAATTATAAAAATATTTTAATAACTGAGGATCAAGAGCCACTGAAATTTATATGATTTTTGGACTCTACATAACCTAAGACTGTCCTATCAGTGATGTATGTTTTCTATCGTTCTAGAGTTAATCTGGTTTCTTTCTTTACAGTTAGCAATTGATGTTTCTATTCCTCTAGACATCATTCCCTACTATTTTATCTGCCTGTACTAGAAAGCCGTATTTTCAGATTTGTTAGAATTATGTATGAAGTGTGAGAGTAAGTAGGCTCCAAGCAAGTACTGAGAGACTTCCTATGAGTGTATGGCCTTTGTGGCATTAATTTTGGCTGTTGAGAGCTAATTTCTTTTTACTCATGAGCTGATTATTGACTGCAATTTGAATAGATGAGGCTGCTATTAAGTGGATAAGTAAGAAAATATATTACAATTGTATTATAGCACCCTCTTATTTGAAGATGGTTAACCTACATACTCAGCTCATGAATCAATATGTAAGCTTTATTTGTTCTTTCTAAATGCTCCATTCATGACTCAATATACAATTCTTTCTTTCTTCTTTTTTTTTTTTGCTAAGGTACTTGGGGTTAAGTGACTTGTCCAGGGTCACACAGCTAGGAAGTGTCTGAGACCAGATTTGAACTCAAGTCCTCCTGACCTCAGGGCTGGTGCTCTATCCACTGTGCCACCTAGCTGCCCCTCAATATACAATTCTTATGTCAATACTCAAGTGTACTTTGGGAAACTTGTCTCTTTGGCTTGTTATCATCACTCAAAAAGTTTGAGAAAATAACTATATGACACCAACCTGTTTATTGTCACTAACTCCTCTTATAAGCACATACCTCACAAAATACAAAGGATGAAAGAAAATAAATAATGCTTTAAAAATAAGAATACCCTGGTACAGCTAGGTGGCGCAGTGGATAGAGTACTAGCCCTGAAGTCAGGAGGACCTGAGTTCAAATCTGGTCTCAGACACTTAACACTTCCTAGCTGTGTGACCCTGGGCAAGTCACTTGGCCCCAATTCCCTCAGATATATATATATATATATATAAAATAAAAAGAGAAGAATACCTATCAAAATGTTGTTCCTGGCCTCAATCACTTACAGTAAAAGACTACATCAAGACTCCCAGGAGGTGTTTTCTGTTTTTTTTTTCTTTTCTAATTCCTTCCTTAGTTCTCAGTGTCTCTCCTTATCATCTTCTCCCTTTGTGATTATTATCTGTCAGCTGTTCTGAGCAGTGTAGCTCATAAGGTATCTTTAACCCTTTGGTAGAGAGAAATCTTTTTCTTATGTCATAAGTCTCTTCCTGATTCTAAGGTGGAATACTCAAGAATTTTCCTGTCTTGTTAGAAGTTAGAATTCTCCTTACATTAGAGCTCAAATGTGTTGCTAGACAAGAAAGTTCTATGGTCTGGAGTCTTTGCTTTGTAGAAAGATTTCCATCATACTCTGGCCTCAGAGGCATTCACCCAGGAGTCAAGAACCCATTTTGTGTCTCTTGTATGTAAGTGGGTCTTTAGCTCAGACACCAAGTTGAGATATGGGAATTCTGAGATCTTTTGGTCTCTTTGTCTCATGCACCTAGCTTCTATTTTCCTTTCTGAGAGAGCATTTGTCATCAATCTGGAAATTTTACAAATAATCTCAATTTTTCTCTAATTACTTCTGTTGTCCCTGTGAGTCACTTTCATGGGCAATTGGGTGTGATTATCCAAATTACCTAAGGCTGTTTCCTTCATCCATTTAGGGTTATGGGCACCAGGATGAGAGTAAGTGAATAATCCTTTGCACAATTTCATATACCAAGTGATTGGAGGAAGGAGATAAAAAAGAAATAGTCCCTCTATTATGATGAAGAGCATTGTTGATAATCAGATTGTAGTGTCTTCACCCTAGTATGCAGTATGAATTCTCTGGAGCTGTTGTCAGCTACAAGGTGAATGAGGGCATGTTAGTCTCTTGTACAGATATTTCCCCAATCTATTGCAAAAGGATTTCACAGTTCCTATCTCTGTAATAAAAAAAGAAACTTTTTATTAAAAATTGTTTTTATTCTGAACTAACCAGTCACCAAAGAGAATGGGCATTGGCTATACATAGTAGAGTAGAGAAAAAGCATTCAGCTGCAGATCTATATAATGTATAGCTTTCTTTTCTTTGTAAATATATAAATTCAATCCACACTTTTCAAAACTGTCCTGCTTTTCAGTGTTTCTTTCTAGTCTTCCTTTAGTTATCTTCTCTGTATTTCTTAAGAAAATGTGTACACAATCCTCTTCTCTCTCCTTCTCTCTCTCTCTCTCTCTCTCTCTCTCTCTCTCTCTCTCTCTTTCTGGTGTGTGCTCATATTCTTATCTCTTCATCCCAACACCCAGTAGAATAAATTAAAGATAAACAAGGTCCTTGTAACAAATGCAGAGTCAAGGAAAACAAATTCCTATATTGTCTATGTCTGCAAATGTATGTGTTATCGGATATCTTGAATGTATCTCCTTTCAAGACCAATGAGCATTTATGAAGCTCTAAGTACTGTGCTAGGTTTTGGGGAAACAGAAAGGACAGTGAACTCTCTTCTTTTTTTTTCCTTTATTAAAGTTTTTTATTTACAGAACATATGAGTGATTTTTCTACATTGACCTTTGCAAAAAAAAAAAATTGTTCTAAATTTTTTCTCCTCCTTCCCCCACCCCCACCCCTAGGTGACAGGTAGTCTAATGCATGTTAAATATGTTAAATTATATGACAAATCCAATATAAGTATACATATTTATAAGTTATCTTACTGTACAAGAAAAATAAGATCTAGAAAGAGAAAAAAAAACAACCTAAATGCAAGCAAATATTCACAGAAAGTGTGAAAATACTATGTTGTGGTCCACGCTCAGTTCCCACAGGCCTGTCCCTGGGTATAGATGGCTTTCTTCATCACTGAACAACTGGAACTGGTTTGAAACATCTCATTGTTGAAGAGAACCACGTCCATCAGAATTGTTTCTGTGTATAATGATCTCCTGGTTCTGCTCATTTCACTCAGCATCAGTTCATGCAAGTCTCTCCAAGCCTCTCTGAAATCATCCTGCTGGTCGTTTCTTACAGAGCAATAATATTCCATAACATTCATATACCATAATTTATTCAGCCACTCTCCAATTGATGGGCATCCACTCAGTTTCCAGTTTCTAGCCACTAAAAAAAGGGCTGCCACAAACATTCTTGCACATGTGGGTCCCTTTTCCTCCTTTAAGATCTCTTTGGGATATAAGCCCAGTAGAAACACTGCTGGGTTAAAGGGTATGCACAGTTTGATAACTTTTTGAGCATAGTTTCAAATTGCTCTCCAGAATGGCTGGATCCAGTGAACCATCTTCTTAAAGAACTTACATTCTGTAAGGAGAGAAGGTCAGGAATTCTTTTTGGAACCCAGAACCCAAAATGTTCAAAAATGTATGGTCAGAAAGGAATATGATGACCATATATATCTCCAGGAGCAGCCTTAGACCAGGCCTCTAAGAAAAGGAAGCTATTACTGTCTCTCCTGGAGACACCAACTCTATGTTCAGTGCCTGCTCAGCCATGTCTAGTGGTGGTAGTAGTAGTAGTAGTGTGTGTATGTGTGTGTGTGTGTGTGTGTGTGTGTGTGTGTGTGAGACAGAGACAGAGACAGAGAGAGGAACAGAGAGAGATGGAGAGAGAGACAGACAGAGAGACAGAGAGATAGACAGAGACAGAGAGATAGGCAGAGAGAGATAGAGACAGAGACAGAGAGAGAGAGAGAGAGAGAGAGAGAGAGAGAGAGAGTTTTTTTGCATGGTCCCAAAAGTACATTCTATTTCATTTTCACTGTCATTCAGCATTGAATCTGTGGATTTTCTTTCACAGATTGCTGAGCAGCAACAGTGTTTGATCTTTGGCAAGGCAAACACAGAGTAAAGGGAATTGTTTTTGAACCAGTTTCAGACAAGGTCTCAATAGGGCAATATTTAGGAATATATTTCTCCCTTTAGACATAGGTTGCAAAAATCTCAAGTTAAGGACCCATTTAAAGTTTCTCAGATTTGACTCCCTGCTGTTTATCTGCTTCTTTAGAAGTTGCAAGACTGGAAAAAATAGTCATCTAAGAATCAAGAGAAACTATATTCTTTGTGCCTCAGTGTCCCTGTCTTGCTACCAAAAGGATAGTTCTCCTTTTCAGGGATATGGGAAATGTCACAGAATATCAGAGCTCCATGGGACCGTAGAGATCATCTAGCTTAATTTGCTCATTTTTATTGAACAAGAAATGGAAGTTTCTTCTATTTTACCTTCTTTTTTATAACCTTCTATTTTGCCAGATGATGAGAAAGACCTAGATTTCCCACTATGATATCCTATCTATACCTATTTTCCATTGGCAATACCCCACATTGTGAACTTCCACAGAAATCTGTGAGTGACAATATGGTAGAGTGGAATAAGTACTGATTTTAGATCTAAAAAAGTTCATAGTCCAGCTTCATCACTTATTAGCAATGTAACCTTGAAAAGCCACTTTATCTTGTTGAACTCCAGTTGTCTCATCTGTGAAATAGGGAAGCTTCCTATTTTTGAGCCATTTTATAGAGTTAAAAAATTAGGCTTGGAAAAGGGAATTTCTCAGGATCATATGATTAGCAAGTGACAGAGCCATACATTGAACTCAGATTTGATTTTAGTGAGAAAGTTATTGTGAAGTTATTGTAGGTGGTTCTTAAAACTTGAATTTTCCCTAGATTAGCCCTTGGATTCATAATACTAAGGATAACAAATCAGGTTTTTAGCTGTTATGATAAATTTCCACTATTCCCCTAATGACACTCTTGTTTTGGAAGATATTAGGGATGCTAATTTTGGGCAGAGGACAAAAGAAAGGTGCCCATGTCTCCAATTTCCATCAGATGGGCTATTTTAGAAACCTGGAGCAAGTCGGGTAAGGACAGATCATTCCCTCAAATCAATAACTACACCCCAGGCTGAGAGAGATAGAATGGTTTATTTATGTGTACTGTGATTTATAGTGCATGTTCAGGGCCTCTGTTTGTGGTCACATGGGCAGAGATAACACTGAGTGCTGAATTATTAAAACCACAAGGGACTGCCTTCCTCTGCATCTCCCCTCCTTTGCTGATACAGTGAAAGTAAAAGGCAAAGGTGGCCTGGGCTGTGGTCTGGAACCACTTCTGCCAAGATCTTTAATTTCAATGTGGCTCCTAACTGTCAAGGTGATCCTAAAATGTTGGGCATAAATATACATGTTTTATTTGCAAGTTGAGCCATGTTTTATTCACCTGAGGGTAAATTGAAGGACTCTTGAGGTATGACTTGTCAGGAGAAGAATCTTTCTTGTAATGTAATTATTTTATAATGTATTTGTATTAATAAGGAAGAGAAGGGAATAAACATTTCTATAGTACCTACAAAATTCCAGGATTTGTGCTAAGTGCTTTGAAATATAATTTCCCCTGGAATCTCACAATCACCCTGCAAAAGATACTGGAATGGTTTGCTATTTCCTTCTCCATCTCATTTTACACATAAGGAAACTGAGGCAAACAGTTAAGTTATATAGAACATACAACAAGTGAATATCTGAGATTGTATTTGAATTGAAAATTGTTTTTATTCTAGGTTTGGCACTTTTATCAACTGAATCACCTCATCGCCCTCCATATTCATAGTGAAACATAATATGAAGATTGTATATGAAATTGCAAACCTATGTCACATTACAACTTACTTTTCTTTTAAAGTATATAGTTAAGATCAACTTGTACTTTTCAAAGATATCCTGATTTTCTGTTCTTCTTCCTGATCTTCCTTCTGTTTTTTGCATTTAAAAATTACAATTTGCTGGGAGGGTATACACCAAAGCTTTTAAAATGTGGGTTGTGACACATATGGGGTGGAAAAATTGAATGTGGGAGCTATGAAACATTTGGCAACAGTAGAAAGTTTCTGAATGCACCAACCAAAATTTAACTCAATTCAAATCCAAAATGAATCTGAGGTGTTTCTGGCAGTACTTGCCTGTGTTGCATCATACCACTTCACTGTAGCCTTGGTTCTGAACATACAAAATACACACACTTTCCATTGTATATGCACGGATGCTGCCAGAGATTGAATCTGAGATACGGTCACATAAAATTTTGGGGCAAAAATGGGTCATGGTGGAAAAAGTTCAGGAAATCCTGGTACAGGCCTATAATCCCTGCTACTAGAGTGATTGAAACTGGTGGACCACTTGAGCTTGGGAATTCTTAGCTGCAGTGGGGTAAAGCTGATTGAGGATATATTTTAATTCTGGTTATTTTTGTTGTTTGTCCTTCATTCTCAAAGAGGACCATGACATCAGGGAGGTGATGGCACTTTCCCCTCCAGAGCCATCTGTCCATTGACAAAATACAAATCAAAACAACTGGAGATGGCTCTGGATGAAATGGGAGACCTTGGCCTTTTTAACCTAAGGTCTTCAACGGGTCTCAGTACCAATATTGTAAAACCTTTGGAGCAGGGCCTCCCTGCTTAAAGAATGCATAAAGAAGGAAAAATGGGTTTAAATTGGAAACAGAGCAGATCAATTTACCTGATCACTAGTGGGGCTGGGCCTGAGAATGGTTGCTCCATTTCCTTTCTTGCTGAAATAGGAAGATCTTGCCTTAAACAAACAACTAAGATTCCTCAATGACTTCTTTTCTTTTTTGTTGCTCTATTCTTAGTTCCTTTGCCATCCTCTTCTTCCCCCACTGGAAAAAAAGAATAATAAAATCAAGGCAAAGTAACAAAAGTGGATAGCCATGCAAAACAAATTCCTACATTGGCTAAAAATGTATGCTTCATTCTGTATTTTGAGCAAATCTTTTGTGTTAAGACAAACAAGCACTTATTTAAGGCCAGACCATGTTCTTTTTTTTTTAATATAAAGCTTTTTATTTACAAAACATATGAGTGACCTTTCAACATTGACCTTTGCATAAACTATTTTTTTCCCAAGCTTTTCCCCTCCTTCCCCCCACCCCCCACCCCTAGATGACAGGTAATCTAATATATGCTAAATAGGATAAATTATATGACAAATACCATACATGTATACATATCTATACAGTTATCTTACTGCACAAGAAACATCAGATCTAGAAAGAGAAGAAGGAAAAAACAACCCAAGAAGGAAAACAAAATGCATGGAAATATTCACACAAAGCATTAAAATGCTGTGTGGTGGTTCACTCTCAGTTCCCACAGGCCTTTCTCTGGATGTATATGACTATCTTCATCGAAGAACAACTGGTTTGAATCACATCATTGTTGAAGAGAACCATGTCCATCAAAATTGATCATCGTATAGTCTTGTTGCTGTGTATAATGTTCT
>JAJPUD010007368.1:0-62902 GCA_023553655.1 Myrmecobius fasciatus | reverse complement strand
TTCGGAATATCTGATTCCAGGCCCTTCGATCCTTCAAAGTAGAAGCTGCTAGGTCCTGTGTGATCCTAATTGTAGCTCCCCGATATTTAAATTGTTTCTTTCTGACTTCTTGTAATATCTTTTCCTTGGTATGATAGTTCTGGAATTTAACCACAATATTTCTGGGGGACTTAATTTTTGGGTTTCTTTCAGGAGGTGATCGGTGGATTGTTTCAAGGAGTATTTTGCCTTCTGGGTCTAAAATATCAGGACAGTTTTCTTTTATGATTTCCTGGAAGATAGAGTCTAGGTTCTTTTTTTCATCATGGCTTTCAGGAAGCCCTATAATCCTTAGATTGTCTCTCCTAGATCTATTTTCCAGGTCAATTGTTTTTCTTAGGAGATATTTCATGTCTTTCTCTATCTTTTCATTTTTTTGTTTTTGTTTGACTGATTCTTGAAGTCTTGATGACTCATTCATTTCCAATTGTTCGATTCTAATTTTTAATGTCTTATTTTCTTCAGTTACTGTTTTTAGTTCCTTTTGCAATTGACCAATTACATTTTTTTGTTCCTTGCATTCTTTTTCCATTTTTTCTATTTTATTTTGCAGTGATCTCATTTCGTTTCCCCATGTTTCTTCTAACTCTCTTTTAAGATTTTTTATGCAATCTTCAAAGAAAGCCTTGTGACATGGAGACCAATTTATGTCTCTCTTTGGGGCTTTTTCTGGAGTTGCTTTACCTTTAGGGGCCTCAGGATTTGAGGTCTGTTCTTCCCTCTCTCCATAAAAGTTTTCTATGGTGAGAGCTCTTTTTGGTTTTTTATTCATTTTTTTTTTAAAGGTGTGAGGTCTGTTTAGGGCAAAGGTGGGACAGCTGCTTTAATTTGCCCTGGGGTCAATTCTGCTGATTGAGTTATTTCAGGAACTAGGCAGTTCTGCTGATTGAATTATGTCAGGTGCTGGGCAGCTCTGCTGATTGAATTATTTCTGGTGCCGATCAGTCCTGTTGTTTGATTGATTGCTTTAAGGTGCTGTGTAATGGCAGCTAGTTACGATGCTCATCAGGGGTTCAGTAGTTCACAATCTATCCCCCTCAAAAGGCAGACCCTCCAAACCACCTGCCCACAATCAGGACAGATTGTTCCAAGAGGCCCGCAGAAGACTCCCAGGTGTGTGAAAAGCACAACGCTCCCACTCCTGTTCCAACTCCTGTTCCAGCTCCCTGCTCCAGCTCCCTGCCCCGGTCTCCCTGCTCTGCAGTCTGGGTTCAGCAGACCACCCCCCTGCCCAATTAAAACAGACCTGTTTTGAGGTTCTTCCAGAGTATCTTCTTCTAGAATCATGTTGTTCTCCAGATATTGTGGATTTTTTTGCTTCAAAATCAGTCTAGAGTCTTCATATGTTGTTGGTTTGAGGGGAGGTTAGAGGAGGTTACAGAGACTCCTGTCAGATCTCTGCCACCATGGCTCCACCCCCTGAAGGAAGTCCTCGGCCAGATCATGTTCTAAGTGTAGGGGAAAACAAAAACAATAATACAACAGTTTCTATCCCTGGAAAGGACAATGAATAGAAAACTTAAAGAATTCAAGTCCTGGAAAGTCTAAAATCTGCCTCAGTAAGTGTGTTCTCACTCTTTAAGTATAACCAGTGTCCTGTGGCTAGATTTCTGCTCCTATAAGTCACTCACTAGAGAGCCACTACCTTTATTTTAAGAACCAAAAACTAATAAAAAGAGCAACAGAGAAGGAAGAGGAGAAAACCTTTGTTCTTCATAATTTCTTCTTCACATTCTCTTGAAGTCTGACTCTTCATGAAAGGGAAAGGAAGGATCCATATTCAAGGACACACAGAATAGGACAAGATGGAATAAGCCTTACACTCAACAAAAATTTCTAACATCTCTATTCCTCATCTAGTATCACCCCCTCCTCTAATTTCCTTCCTCAATATGAAAATTGGAATTAACTGACAATTGGCATATATATCTACATATACATATGTATATATATGTAGTCTTTAAGATTTGTAAATTTTTCTTGTTTTGCCTGTTATTTTTTTTCTTCAAAACAGTCCTTTAACCCGATGAACTCTGAGTGCAAAATGAAGCATATACTTTTTCACTTTGTTTATTGCTTTGTGGGGTGGGTAGGGGTGGGCGATGACATTGTTAATATTGAAATATGTTCTGCATGATTGCACATGTGTAACTGATATCATATTGCTTGTGATATCATATCCCCACATATTGACATGTGGGATATGATATGTGTGGATATCCCCAGTATATTGGTGGTGGAGGGGCAGAAAGGATGGAGAGAATCTGGAACTCAATTTTTTAAAAAAAATGTGTTAAAAACAATTCTCTAAAATAAATATCTGGATGATCATCCTCATTTTTGGGAAGAGGGGATCATTATTCTCATCCTTAAATGAGGGAGTAATGTATTATTACAAATATTATCCTATGTAACAGAGAAGGAAATTGAGGTTCAGAGAGGTTGTGACTAAATGACTTCTAAGGTCCTTACTAGCTCTCACTATGTGAATCTAAGCAATCTGCAGAAATTTCTGGTAAATGTTTAACAACCAGTTCTCAAAAATATGCTTGACACACTTTTAAGTTTAATTCCCATTTATTTATTATTATTTATTAGCATTTTCTTTATCACATTTGTAAGTCTAAGCAGTCAACAAAATAACAAATCAAGCCATCAAGCATTTGCTCACTGCAGAAAACTAAATCCTCATACTGAAGATTGATCATGAAGTGATTCCAGCATACTTCTGGCAGAGGCATTATTACTCCATGTTATAGGTAAGGAAGCAGTCCCAGACAAGTTAACTGATTTTCCCAGATTGACATTGTTAATAAACACCTGAATATTCTTGATTTTCAAAGCAACTAGGTGGCACATTGGAATGTGCCTGGAATCAGGAAGACCTGGGTTCAAATGTGATCTCAAACACATTTGTATGACCCTAGGTAAGTAATTTAACTTTGTTTACCTAATCTACTAGAGAAAGAAATGGCAAACAATTCAAGTTTCTTTGCCAAAAGTACTCCACTTGGGATCCCAAAGAGTCAAAGATAACTGAATGCTGGAACAAGAACAAATTCTTGACTTTAACTCTAGTATTCTGTTTAGTGAGAATCAAGGAAGTATACAATGTAGCCAAGGAAGACCTCAAAGTAGCAGTGTTTTTGACAACCTTCTGAAATGTATTTCCTTTATATATGATATATATTTATATATATTATATATAAATTATATACATGGATATATATATATATACATATATATTTTATATAATAGTTTCTTTCTTTCTTTCTTTTTTTGCTGAGGCAGTTGGGATTAAGTGACTTGTCCAGGATCACACAATTAGGAAGTGTTAAGTGTCTGAGGGAAGATTTGAACTCAGGTCCTTTGATTTGACTTCAGGGTTGGCCTCTATCCACTGCGCTAGCTAGCTATGGATCTCTCTCTCTCTCTCTCTCTCTCTCTCTCTCTCTATCTCTCTTTCTCTCTCTCTCTCAATATATATATATATACATAAATACACATATAAAAATATATATATATGTGGATATATAAATATATATGTATAGGTATGTATGTGTATAGATATATGTATATGTATGCATGTATGTTGGTGTACACCCCCCCCCCCCCCCCCCCCCACAACCACCTTCCTTTCCCTAAGTCAGGAAGATCTAGGTTCAAAAGTTGCTTCTGACACATCCTAGTTGGGAGATTCGGGGTACATTATTTAACTTCTCAGTGCCCAGAATACTCTTTGAAGCTATAAATTGTAGGATTTTCATTGGCAGGGAATTCACTTCAGTAGAATCTCATGCTGTCCAGAACCCAGATACATAGAGTTGGGTCAGGATCTATTAGGAAGTGGGTAAGGAGAGGGAGAGCATAAATGAGAGATAAGCAGAAAGAGAAATATAAAGATACAGAAAGAGCATCTTCTTGAGAGCATGTAAACTCAAATTGGAGTTGGTTTTGTTTGCTTCTGCTGAGTCACTTAGGCAAAACAAAACAATTAAGGGATAGAAGAAAATCTTTTGCCAGGGAGGACAAGAGGAGAATGAAAATTATATTCATTTAGATTTGATTTTGATATGACAGTTGCTTATTAAACAAATGTAGGTATAGTGTAATAGAAAGCAGGTTTCATGAGAGGGTCAGAAAATTTGAATTCTAGTTCTGACATTAATACCAATTCAGATTCTGTCTGAATTCATAGATTTGGAGTTGAAAGGAATGTTGGAGGTCATCCAGTTTAAATCTTTCATTCTATAGATGAGGAAACTAAGGCTAAAAGCTGAAGTGTCCGTCCTTCCTTCCTTCCTTCCTTCCTTCCTTCCTTCCTTCCTTCCTTCCTTCCTTCCTTCCTTTCTTCCTTCCTTCCTTCCTTCCTTCCTTCCTTCCTTCCATCCCTCCTTCCTTCCCTCCTTCCTAAAATTTATTTTCAAAACATATGCAAAGATAGTTTGCAATATTCACCTTTGCAAAACTGTGTGTTCCAAATTTTTCTACCTCCCTTCCCCTAATCCCCTCCCCTAGGCAGAAACTAATCTAATGTATGTCAAACATGTGCAATTCTACTATACATATTTCTACATTTATCATGCTGCACAACAAAAATCAGATCAAAAAGAAAAAAATGAGAAAGAAAATAAAAAGCAAGAAAACAACAACAAAAATGGTGAAAATACTATGTTGTGATCCATATTCAGTCCCCACAGACTTTGTTCTGGATGCAGATGGCTCTCTCCATTACAAATCTATTGGAATTGACTGAATCACCTTGTTGTTGAAAAGAGCCAAATCCATCAGAGTTGATTATCTTTTGTTGTTGTGTACAATAATCTCCTGGCTCTGCTCATTTCACTCAGCATCAGTTCATGTAAGTCTCTCCAGACCTCTCTGAAATCGTCCTGCTGATTGTTTCTTACAGAACAATAATATTCCATGACAGTCATATACCATAAGTTATTCAGCCACTCTCCAATTGATGGGCATCCATTCAATTTCCAGTTTCTTGCCACTACAAAAAGGGATGCCACAAGCATTTTTGCACATTTTTTTATGATCTCTTTGGGATACAGACCCAGTAGAGCTAAGGTCAGAATTTTTGAATTAATTTAGATGTAACATCTGAAACTTGAGAGATGTGTTTTGTTCTCTAAAGATATTCCCCCACAATGCATTTTGGTGTATGCGGAGAGAGGCTCATTAACCAGGAATATTATCTGCTGCTTTTAGATGACACATCTATTCCTTGTAATCATGGCTGCAAATACCTGAGAGTCTGATAATAAACATACTTTCATTTGCAGAGATTAATGAATGATAATTACTTTGTTCAATGGTAAAACCTTGGTGTAGAGTACATGTCATGGTAGCAATTTCTGCTATTCATATTCTTAAATGAAGCTACATAATGGATTTCTTTGAACTTTGAGTTTGTTCAGATCCTGTTGCAGTCTCTCTTCAGTTCCCCTGCCAGTTGGGCCATTACTCAAAATTTTAGCATTTGCCCACATCACACTGCAGTTTTCTTTGCTATTCTGACATTGAGTTACCATTCAAATGCTGAAATTTCAGGAACATCTTTAATTTGTCATTTAATTTAAAATGTCATAGCTGATGATTTTAATTGTAACCTAGAGCTCTGAGCCTACAGCAGTGGATTAATTTGATAATTCCTTTCAAAGTAAAGGGGTTACATTCACATGGACAGCAAATTTTGAGCTATCACAAAAAATTGAACCTTGAAAACTCTTGAAGAGTAAGTATGGGAGTGATCCAAGGCCTGAGCACTTGGAAGGGAGGATGGACAGTGGAGAAAAAAGTTGCAGAAAAGGATATAGCCTGAGCAATCACTTTTACTTTTTTTCTGTTAAATTGTGTGGGGGTAAATATTTATTCATTCCTCTTTTGGGAGGGGAGCTACTAGATAATTTTAGTAGAGTTATATTCCTTCTATTTACACAGTTGGAATCTTTTTGTATTTTCTTTGGTTCTGCTTATTTTGCATTAATTCATATGTCCTCTCATATTTCTCTGTATTCCTCACATTCATTGTTTTTTTTTCAGTCCAGCAATATTCCATGACATTCATGTGCTAAAACTTGTTTATCTAGTCCTTAATTAACCCCACCCAGTCAATTTTCTTTCATTATCAATTTCAGAGCAATTTTATTAATAGAGAAAATTTACTACCAGTCTCCTGTTCTAGTGAAATCAAACATCTGGAAAAAAACCTCTGAAATGTTGTGTCAGAAATTTTCACATAACATAAAGGGCCCAGAAGAGTTTGTGTGTGTGTGTGTGTGTGTGTAGAGGGGCCTGGCATATATGCAGATTCCATCAACTTACATAAGTAATGCATGATGTAACCTCTCCATGTGAAGGATGGTAGAGATTTTGCTTCTGGGAAAATTATGACAGGTAAAAGAAGTGCCTTGTAGAGACCATGCATCATGTGTAGATATCCCATGACTAGTTCCATTCAGCTGAATATGTAATGAAAGAGAAACTTTTTGGTTGTCTTTGCAGGCATTAAAAAAAGGCCTGCCAACATTTGTTCTATTCCATTTTGCTTTAGTACCTCTTAGGAGACTCTTTTAAAAACATTATTATTATTTTTTTATAGTGAGAGATGTTAAAGGTCTTCTCTCTGGGACCATGTGTCCACAAGAAAAAGACCCTTCTCTACTTTTGCCAGGGTGCTACATCCGTCTCTCAAAGTTCTAAGGGTTAACCCTAATTTTTTTATTAACTATTTTATGATTTTTCTATTAACTGCCATTGACTCAAGACTCCTTCCCCATACATACATACATACATAGAAATACATGTATGGACATGTACAAATTAAAGTGAATTGAATTTTTTGACTTGTTTGGTGGTGGGAATTTTATATTCATTTTATTGTTAAATTCTAACATTTATTTATTTGTTTAGTATTTTATTTTCCCCCAGTTACATGTTAAACAATTTTTTTATTAAAGCTTTTTATTTGCATAACATATGTATGGGTAGTTCTTCAACATTGACCCTTACAAAGCTTTCCATTACAAATTTTCCCCCCAGTCCCGTCCGCTCCCCTAGATGGCAGGAAGTCCACTACATTAAATAATTTTTTTTAACATTTATTTTGAAAACTTTGTGTTTCAAATTCTCTTCTTTCCTCCATCTCCATTCCTCAGTGAGCTTTTGTATCTCCTTTTCCATTTGGCCAAATTTACTTTTTAAGACATTCTTTTCTTCCTTAGCTTTTTGTAATTCCTTCTGCACCACTCTCATTTCTCTTCCCAATTTTTCTTCTACCTCTCTTACTTGATTTTCAAAATCACTTTTGAGCTCTTCCATCATTTGAGACCAATTCTTATTTTTCTTGGGGGCTTTGGATGTAGGAACTTAGACTTTGTTAATGTCTTCTGAGTGTGTGTTTTGATCTTGTTACCATAGTAACTTTCTTTTCTTTTCTTTTTCTTTTTTTTTAATTTAATTTTATTTGCATAACATATGTATGGGTAATTCTTCAACATTAACCCTTATATAGCTTTCTGTTACAAATTTTTCCCCCCCAACTCCCTACCCCTCCCCTAGATGGCAGGATATCCACTACATGTTAATTATGTTAAACTACTTGACAGATCGAATATATGTATACATATTTCCACACATTGTTGTGCAAGAAAAATCATATCTACATGAAAGACATATCAGATAAAGGAAACACAATGCAATCAAACATCAATTGAGAGTATGAGAATGTTATGTTGTGGTCCACATTTCACATCTCTCTCTCTAGGTGTATATGGCTTTCTTCTCTGAACAATTGGAACTGGTATGAAACATTTCAGTGTTGAAGAGAGCCATGTCCATCAGAATTGATCATCATATAGTATTGTTGTTGCCATGTATAATGATCTCCTGGTTCTGGTCATTTCACTCAGCATCAGTTCATGCAAGTCTCTCCAGGCCTCTCTGAAATCGTCCTGCTGGTCGTTTCTTACAGAACAATAATATTCCGTAACATTCATATACCATAATTTATTCAGCCATTCTCCAACTGATGAGCATCCATTCAGTTTCCAGTTTCTAGCCACTACAAAAAGGGCTGCCACAAACATTCTTGCACATGTGGGGCCCTTTCCTTCCTTTACCATAGTAACTTTCTATGCTTAGAGTCTTTTTCTGTTGTATGCTCATTTTCGTTGCTTATTACTTAACTTTTAACTCTTTGTTAAAGTAGGGCTCTGTTTCCAGGATGAAGGGTGCACTCCCCCAAGCTTCAGGGATTTTGTGTTTTCAGAGATCCTTCTAGGTACCTGTAAGTTTTCAGTTCTTTTTAAGGTTGTATGATCCAAAGAGAGGCATGTTTATTACTCTTCTGGCCTGCACTCTCATTTGTGAGTGACATCAAGTACTCTTTTCTGTCCTGGAACTGTGAGGAGGATCCCTGCTTCACTGTGGCTGCAAGTTCTGGTATCCTACTGCCTTTTTTCACTCTGGGACTGTGAGCCAAGATTGCATCCCAGAGCTGAGTATGTGGAAAGCAAGACTTCTGTCTCAGTGTTAGCAAAGAGACTTTTTTTCTTGCTTTCTTTGTTTTTAATTAAAGCTTTTAATTGCAAAATATATGCATATGTAATTTTTCGACATTGACCCTTGCAAAGCTTTCTGTTCCAAATTTTTCCCTTCTTCCCCCCACCCTCTCCCCTAGATGGCAGGTAGTCCAATACATGTTAACTATGTTAAATAATATATGACAAATCCAATTTATGTGTATATATAGTTATCTTGCTGCACAAGAAAAATCGAATCCAGAAAGAAAACAAACCTGAGAAGGAAAACAAAATGTAAGCAAACATCAACAGAAAGCATGAAAATGCTATGTTGAGGTCCATACTCAGATCCCACAGGTCTCTCTCTGGGTGCGGATGGCTCACTTCATCACTGAACAATAGGAACTGGGCAAAGAGACTTTTGTAATCTCCTTCTGACTGCTGTTTGACTCCCTTACCATCTGTGGCCTCAGACTCCTGCTGCTACCATTGCTGACTCAGTGACTCCCAAGATCTGCCCCTGCTTTGCTGGGGTTCTCTTTATATACCTTAGTGGACAAACCTTTCCTGCTGCCCTTAAAATTTGTTGCTGGTATCTGTGGGCTGAGAGACCTGGAGACTTTCATTGCTGGCAGTGATTCAGAGACCTCAGGCCTGCTCCTGGTTTTCTTGGATCAGGACTGTGCTAGCTCAGTCTGTTCTGGGATTGTGCTTCATTCCAACCCTGGGTGCAACAGGCTTTTCCTGCTGATCTAAATTGTCTTCAGCTGCAAAACTGTTTCATTCCATCTTTTTGTGGATTCTGATGCTCTAAAATGTATTTAGAGTCATTATTTAAAGGTATTTGGAGAGGTTTGGGGGACAGCTTGGGAAAGTCCCTGCCTACTTTGCTAACTTGCCTCTTCCTCTCTAACATTTATTAAATACCCTACCAAAGGTTTTTAAACTTTTTGGGTTATTAATCCTTGTCAGAGTAGTGAAGCCTATAGATCCTTTCTCAAAATAAAAATTTAAATACTTAAAATCAATTACCTTAGATTACAAACTAACCTAATTATATTAAAATACAATTATTAAAATATACAAATAAAAAGTTAATGGATCCAAGGACAAGAACCACTGATTTATATACAAAAGTTCCTTTTCTACTCCAAAAGTTAATTTTCAGTTCCCCCCTTTTGAAATCAAAATGCTCATATGTGAAAAAAAGTAGTGCTTAATGCTAATAAATGCAACAAACTCCAAGTTTTCATTGTTTTTTCCTTGTCTTACATTCTCCTCTTCCACAGCTTATTTTAATATTTAACTGGCTTAGGAAAAGTTTATTCTCAACATATATCTTTCCCCACTTTCTACCAACAAGTTTCTATTGCTTTTTGTTGCCTCTAACTTGTTCTCTCTCCTCCTCACATATTTTTCTGGAATATGTTATAGAGTTTATAGTCAGAAGACCTGGGCTTATTCCAATTTCTGACACTTATTAGTTATGTGATCAATTCTATCACTCAAACTCTCTGGGTCTCAGTTTCCCTTTCTGTAAACAAGGAATAATGTTTCTTCTACCTTTTCCAGATCTTTGTGACTCATGATAAAAAAATCTACATATATGACTAATATAGGAATATATTTAATATGATTATACATGTATAACCTATATCAGATTGCTTGTCCTTGTGGGTAACAGGAGGGTGAAGAGGAGGGAGAAAAAAAAGTAGAAATCAAAATCTAATCCATATGTGCTGAGCATGGCATGAGGGAATGGGAAAGGGAAAGGCACAAAGATAGACACAATCCTTACTCTAGTGTAACATATTCTACTGGGAATTCTAAATATCCTAGCTTCAAGAAATAGGTTATATAGCCTCACATAATTTGAAGAACCTCAGCACTGTTGAGGCCAGAGTTTCTGTGTTCTTAGGAGACCACTGAATTTTGGTAAACACAGATTACCAAATAAATGAAAAGTATCATTAGTAAAAATTATGTTGCTATATGTTATAGCATTGCAATAATAAACTATCAGATCTAGAAGAGGTCTTAGAGATCATGGTGAGGATTGAAAATTCCCTTTTCACCCTATCTCTTCACCCACCATGATCATCTAGTTTCTACCTGAATACCATTAGTTATATTTATATATTACATTAAATCCTTTATTATCACACTACCCTTGGAAAACAGAGACACATAGCACTATTCACTATATTTTTATTTTCTCTGCATCAGGAAATGGTTTTGTCTTTTGAGCTTCTTTTTGCAAAGAAATCAAATGAAACCTTTTTATTCCCATTTCCATAGAGCTTTTTAACCTGTCTACTATCTTCAAAAGGAGTTATCACAGACTAGGGAAAGGGACAGGTTTGGGAAGGAAGAAAAGAATCCTATTCAAGATCTTTGCTTTAAGCTATTTATATTGTCTTCTCTTAAACTTGAAACACCTCCTTCATTAGCCAAATTCATACTATTGTATTCTTACAAATGTATGGATAAGGACAGCAATCCAGAGCATTATATTCAATCCCCATCTTATGATAATGCTTTACATTAGATATTTTTATTACATTACATCATAGATCTCAGATCCTTTATCTCATTTGAGTTTCCTAACAATCTTGTAAAGGAAGTGGGGCTGTTATTCACATCTTAGAATTGAAAAGATTAAGATTCATAAAAGCTAAATGACTCATACAGGATAATACCAGTAAGTGATAAATACTGTCTTTTTGATTTATAATTCAAGTTTTCTTCCCATGATTCTATGCTGCTTCTCTTGACAAAAGTGTATTTCTCAGTTGTAGTTCTAAGTTCTTCCCTTCCACTTGCATGATATAAATTTGGTCCATTTTCATAGTTGAGGTAGATGGGGTAGTCACTGGTTCCTCTGTGAAAGGCACAGCTGGATCTTTCTTGGGACTTTATTTCATTGAAGAACTCTGTAATATTGTGATTCTGAAATATATTAGGAACAGTTGTAAGGTCTGTTTTTCCTTCAATAACTTCAACAATTGGCTAGACTCCTATTAAATTAAGCCAATTGCAAAGAAATAATAGACCTCATCCTTCAAAGTTAATGTGAGCCTGGTACTCACAAGGAATACTAGAGCTCACCTAAGTCCTCATTTACCTCTGTAGACTGGCATGATGCTACTTCCTTAACAATGAACATATTGTTTGGTAGATCATATAATCAACATCTACCCAATGTATGTGTACTGTTTGTAAATTTTGACATAAATCTAAGGGATTTAGAACTAGAAGAGACTTAAACATCATTCAGTCTAATCTTCTAAATAAAACATATCTCCCCTCACTCCCACATCTGGCATAAAATCATAGAACTTAGAACAGAAGGGATTAGTCACTGATTAATGATCAACTAATCCAAGGCTTTTATTTTGCAACTGAAGAAACTGAGGTAAAGAGATGTCTAGATCTATCAAAGGTCACACAGCCCTAAAGTGGAATAGCAAGTATGTTCTAACTCAATGTATTAATGTATCAAGAAGTGGGAATACTGACCTCACTTTTGGAAGACTTCCAAAGATAAGGAAGCCTATATCTCCACAAGTATCTCATTCCTTTTTAGGGCAGCTTTAATTTGAAGTAATTTTTATCCTTTCCTGAAAGATGACATGCTGCTCCTTCTTTGACAATGAAACAATCATAGAATCTATGTGTCTTCCACCCACAGCTCCTGGTTCTCATCTTGAGTCATATAAAACTCAACAAAATCCAACAAATTTTTTTAAAGTGTATACTATTTATAAGACATGCTTTTACTGAAATTCCATGTCACCACTTCATTGTGGTTTCTTGAAGGCTTTGCCAACAGAGTTTGTCATTAGACAGGTCTTACTTATCAAGATGGAGAGGCTTTAAATGGGCATCTGGTGATGGACTCTATTCTCTGAGAGTCAACTTCTCTAAATTTGGAGAAACATGATATAGTGGACTGGTTTCTGGACTTGAAGTCAGGAAGATGGATGTTTAGATACTACTTCTGACACTGACTAGCTGTGTAACCCTGGAAAAATCATAAACCTCTGAGATTCAGTTTCCTCATCTGTGAAATGAGGGAATGGCCTCTAAAGTCTCTTTCAGTTCTAAATTTGTGATCTTATGATCTATCACCTGGTCACTCGTAAAGCATTTAATATTCTAGTCATAACCACTCCCTTGGTCACTGAATGGTGTTGATTTGTGTTAGTGGAAAGAATATTTTTGTGAACAAAATTATAGATCTAAAAGCTTGGAAATATTGACATGTGCAAAACACCATCCAGGAGTCACAAATTTGAAAAATGGTACAGCATTAAGCTTATCTTTTAGTTAATGTACAAATAAGCATAATTATAAAGTAGAATGTGTTAAAGACAAAGTCAGTATACAAACAATTATATACAAACAAGATGTACTATATAAATTCAAATAAATACTGTATACCGAGCAAATATAAAATATAGTCTCTAAGGGAAGACACTAAAATTAAGGATAGGAAAGGCTTCTTATAGAAATTAGGATTTTAGCTGAGACTTGAAGGAAGCCAGGAAAGCCAGGAGGTAGAGATGAAGAGGGTGAGCATTGGAGGCATGAAGGATAGCCAGTAAAAGTGCTTGGAATCAGAGGATGGAGGGTCCTGTATGAGGATAAGTAAGGAAAACAATATTGAATCACAAAGAGCCAGATAAAGCATTCTAGGAAAATTTGAGGAGGTATATTCCACTTTCTCTTGGTCAGCTCAGAATAAATCTTCCCCTCCCCATCTACCAGTTCTTCCATTGTCTTCTTTTCTCCCAGGTAAACATCATCTTTTATTTTAGTTCTTCCTCAGTTCGTATGATATTGGGTTCCTTCACTATCTTGTTTCCCCTTCTCTGGACATGTTGCAGTTTGTCCCTATATCAGTCAGTTGTTAAGTTGAAGACACTCAAACATTGTTAGTATTTGCCTTTTCTTTGTAATTAGGTTACATAATTAGAAAACCTCTCTCTATCTTACTGAAGTTTCACTTGAAATAAATTACAATAAAATGCCATATTAACTGTTCAGGAATGAAAAAGTATAGATCCAGAATGAATGAGTAATGGAATAGAAAAATAATTGGTCATGGGATCAGTCAGAAGATTTGAGTTCTAATCTTGGCCCTGATACCATCTTAGCTGAGTGACATTGGGGTAACTGCCTCATTGAATTTGGTTTGCTCATCTTTCAGATGTGAGAGGTAGATATTAGGTTATTTAAATGAATCTCCTTTCAGTTTATAATTTTACATGTGATTGAGAGAGAAATGGCAAGAATGAAGTGATTATTTTATTCCTGGAGATGAAGACTCAAGTTTTCTGTTAGTGGAAAAGAAACATCAAATGTTTCTGAGGATTTTTGTGGAGAACCAAAGAGTAACCTTGGCCCCATTTCTGTTGGATTAAGTTAGCTAAAGGAAGACAAGGAAAGTTAATAAAGACCTAATAAGGAAATTAGGAAACATTAACTCGTCAGTTGTAAGAAAATTCTGTGATGCAAATGCATGCCTGACAGAATCACATCAAATTTTCATAGAGGCAATTAGTTGCTTTCATTTAGATCTATTCAATTATAGAGTAGCGATTAAACCTCAAGATGAAACATTAAATTATGAGTAGCCCTACACTTAAAATATATGAAACAAGTAGGAAAAATCTAAAGTAAAATGATGATTAATTACGTCTCTGCTTTTGTGCTCTGCTCTCACCTCCAATCCAATCTGAGGTCACCTTAGTATCCTTGGTTTATTCCATCAGTCACATGTTTTGACTTGCTAGGAAAGTCTTCTCAATATCCAGGAGTACATGAACTACTTATTTCTCTCCTGGCTAATGTAAAAAGTGGGGTTCCTCTAATGTAATATTTGTCCTCTGTTTTGGTCTAAAATGTTCAAACATGATGAGATAGAAAGGATTTTCCTTGGCGGGCTCATTGAATTTGTTCAGAAATGATTTATCTCTCCCATGACTAGACCTCCAAATCTTCATAGGAGGTAATTCATTATCTCCTCCTATCACATTCTAATTGTGATATAGTTATATAGCATATGGATAATTTCTACACCCAGACTGAAAGGTTTCTTAGAGTAGAGACAATGCTTGATTTTCATTTGTAGAATGCAAATTACTTTAGAGCCTAGAACATGCTTATGGGGACTGGATTTAAGTTTTTTTTTTTTTTTTGGTAACAGGAATTCCTGGATGAGAAAATTCCATCAGTCAGTACAGGTCAGCACCATTTTTGCCATTTAAGAGTCTTGGAGAGTTATTTAAAGTGTTGAGAGGTTAAGTGAGAGACCCAAGATCACACAGCATGTATCCTATCTTGTTACTCCTGAGAAAGACAGTGAAACATAAACCAGAAATGTCCAACACATAGAAGATCTAGAATTCCCTCCTCAGATTTTCTTAGAATATTTTGGTTGAGTCTCTCCTTTATCTCCCATCATAATAACCTCTTTTAAAAAAGCACATTGTATCCTTTTTATTTGGTGGTAAGCAATATTAGTGAAGTGACTGATACTTTTTAATCTTTATGTTCCCAGCGCCTAAGATAGTACATAGAAGAGATAGTATAGCATAGTAGAAAGAGAATGAAATTTTTTTGTTGTTGTTGAACGGTCCTGGGTTCAAATCTTATCTCAAATCAGTATTATCTATGTAATGCTGGGATGAATGCTTGATGAAGTGAAGTTACTTCATTGCATTGAAATGAAAGTGGAATGAGAATAATTTTGAAAAAAGGTTCAGAGGATAACTATAAGAATGATTAAAAGGTTGGAGCAAAAGCACTCACAAACGATTGAAACTGATTAGCCTTGAGAGAAAATATTTGAGACTTTCCTAATAAATGAAGGATCCTTAAAAGAGAATATGATGAATTGTTTTCTATCAATGCCATTAGGCATAGTTAAAGGAAAAGCTTCATAGCAATTAGACTTACCCGAAAAAGGATGGATGACTTGGGGGATAGTGACTTCTCCTTCATAGGAGGTTTTCAGATAAAGGCTGGATAGGCTTTTATTTAGGATGTGTTTTGGTAGAATGTAAGTTCTTTGAGAATAGGAAATATTTTATTTTTTTTTGTATTCTGAGCATATAATACAGTGCCTGGCACATAGTGGGTGATTAATAAATTCTTGTTGGCTGATTAATTGGGTATAGGTTGAAACAGAAGGCATGTGAGGTCCCTTTATAATCTGAGTTAATATGATTATGAAGCCAAATCTTGTGGGAATTGTATGAATTAGAGCATAATGGATTACAGTTCTTAATAATGAAAACAATTCTTGACAACAAGTATCAAACTTCAGAAGGACTGATGAGATAGATTCTGATCTTTCAGAGAGAGATGCCAGCCTGAAAGCAAGAAAGTACACAAGGGGATCTCTTAAAGCCCTTAGAGGAGGTAGTATAGCATAGTAGAAAAAGAATGAAATTTTTTGTTGTTGTTGAACGGTACTGGGTTAAAATCTTACCTCAAATCATTGTTATCTATGTAATATTGGAAAAGTCACTGAATCTTCCTAGAAAGGTGGCCTCTGAGTCTCTTCCATATTTTAATTGCATGGTCTCAGACTTTATCTTTTATAGGAAGATGGCAAAGTTCAATGACCTTTTGTAGTTCATTAACCAGGCCTTTAAAGCTGTAAGCTGTTCATGCTTCAGAGTGCTAGCTCAATTCTAATTCCCCTTAATTTAGGGTTATCTCTTAAGCCCACCACTTGTGTCTGAAGCCAAGTGATGAGTTTTAGAGAAATTTTTGAGTTTTCATTTGAGAAAATGAGTTTTAGAGAGATTTTGCAGATCTCTTGAATCTCATTTTACATAGGGTGGTACACATTTGACCATTAAGTACATTGCTTTGATCTGTATTAATTAGCAATTAAATGGAAACACTTTCTCTAAAATATAGAAGGTCTGATGCCTAAAAGTAAAAGATCTGTCTTCTAATCAATGCTTCTCTTGAAGGTATCACCCCAAACCTGTTTGGGAATTTTCTTTCAAAACTAAAAGTACTAACTCCTGGAAGTTTGAAGCCATTTACGTCAACTCTGACTTATCAGTGGAGTTTATAGGCAATATAATTACCAATAATTTAAGGTTTATAATGTTTTAAGGTAATAATAAACAGAAATACTAACAACTATATTGCTATTGGCTACAAGCATACCTTCAAGAGAAACATTGATTAGAAGAGACATCTTTTACTTTTAGGCATCTATGTATCACATTATTTTAACCTGACTGAATGCCATCAGATCATCAGAAAAATACACTCTTTTAATAATTTTCCATATTATCTATTCATTTATTTATCAAATACCTTCATTAGCACTCTTTTTTTAAACAAAGTGAACAGAAGATTCAACATCTGCTCTCTAAGGCTTTCACCCTTGGATTCTTGAGAAAACTTATAGTATCAGAAGATTTAGAACTGGAAGTAAGCTAATTTATTTTCATTTATAGAGTTTTTGAGTCACAGAGAAGTGAAATGACTTAACAAAGATGACAAGTTAGTAATCTCTTAAAAAAAATTCTTGCCTTAAAATCATGAAATTATTCTAAATGCATTTGGTTTCAATATCCTCAAAGACATCTTTCCATACCAGGAGTTAATGACCTGTACAAACTGAAGTCTAAAACAAAATCATCTTTAATTTGTAAGAGTGCAGAAACCAGCACAACCCTTCTCCATTTTTATGGGAGGGAGGGACACTTTGGAGTTCTCTTTGCAAATCACCACCAAATCCCAGATTGTTTATTTCTATCCTGTTTGTTTCTTAATATGTTTTTATTCTTCCTGTGAATCAGTACTCCTTCCTGGGCTGAGAACTCAGTGTTCTGGCTTCAACCTTTATTGGATTTTTACAGAATGTTATAACCCTTTGAAAATAGGATTTATAATGGAAATGCTGGTACAGTCCTAGCTATGGTGACTAGATGGGTGCTCTCATAATACTGGGTATTAATAAACTCTAAGACTAATTCTTTATAGATTTTTCTTACTGTGAATCATGCTGACCCAATTCTTTACCTCAAACTCTTCAGTTCCACAGTCTGTGGTCCAGCGGGTTCATAACAACCAAGACTAAATACCACTTGGACACTCTTCTCCTTAAAAAAAAAAAAAGGATATGTGTGCATATGCTAAACAAGCACAGAGTAGGAGCAGAGGTTCCACTGTTGGGGAGATGGATGGATCCCTTTGGAGGTCTTATTGGTATCCTTGATAGAGTCTGGGAAAACAAAGGTCCAGAAAAGGAGATGAATGACAATGCAGACATTTACAAATGTCATTTTGATTCATTAAAAATGAATCCAATTAAATAAAACAGAACTTTAGATGATTCAAAGGAATTCCCATCATTCTCAATTTCTTCCCAGATCATGGAAGCACAGTACTTTTCCTTGTCTGATTTTGTCTGATTTGGTAAATGGCATTTATTTTTTCCATCAAAGGTAGTGATGAGAGCAGAAGGATATGGTTGTGTTATTTCCATTTTAATATGAGGCTAAAGTCACACTCATGTTCAAATGGTTTATGAAGATGATGTTGGTCAATGGAATTTGACTTTCTGGTCCATGTGATGAAATCTAGAAATTATGGGCTCTTGACTAGTAATAGAATATATATATGCATATATATATATATAATGAGGACTAGAAAGAATGTATTTTTGAGGGTGAGAAGGCTGCATAGTGGGGAAGGTATCTCCCAGGGTGAGAGGATGCTAGGGCAAAATGGAGAAAGAAATTTGAAGAGTATGGATCAGGGCCCAGAGAAGGATAAAAAAGTAAATATGACTCTTTTGGGCCCTCTCTTAAAAATCACAGTTCTAGGAGGAAATGATCAATATGGGAGAACAGAGCAAGAAGGTTAGTGACTTGTGCAGGGCTCCACAGTTAATAAGTGTCTGCTAAAATACTTGAAACCAGGTCTTCTTGACTGTAAGTGAATGACTCAATTTTCTGTAGCACACTTCCTCACAGTACTATAGAAAAAAAGCTAGATATAAAGGCAGTTAGTATCTACACACTAATGGAATATGGATAATGAACAAAGTGAGTTAGATATATTAATTTGACTGGGGAAAAATAAAAGTTCAGAGCTGGGACTTGGTGAAATGTAACTCATTGAAATATGAAAATGGAAAAGTAGACCTTGTTCAAGGGGAGCAGATTAGGTTAAGGGAAGCAGATTAGATTAAGGGGAGCAAAGTAACCTTGCATGTAAAATATTGATATTTAATAGTGTGAAAAGTCAAAAATTTGATGGGGAAGACATAATATAGCATACTTTGGGTAAAGAGTTAAAAGACACAGAGGCAATATAGTGTTAGAAGCATATTTCAGACTGCATAACCAGGTAAAGGAATCATTGAAGCAAGTCAGAAACATAGCAGAATAGACAGCAATCATAATAGGGAATTTATATTATTTTGACATCTGTTTATATTCTCTACTTAAAGAAAAACAATCAAATTCTTAACTTGCCTACCTTTTAAATTCACGTTTCAAGTAGAGGAAATGACAAGAAGCCTATTGTTCTAGACTTGATTTTAATCAATAAGAACTGGCTCATGAAGACAAGATGATGGAGACCTAAGAGACATGACCTTGCCCTTATTAGTTAAGGGATGGAAGAAAATGCCAGATAGATTTTGTTAACAATTAAACAATAAT
This sequence comes from Myrmecobius fasciatus, assembly GCA_023553655.1. Lineage (NCBI taxonomy): Eukaryota > Metazoa > Chordata > Mammalia > Dasyuromorphia > Myrmecobiidae > Myrmecobius > Myrmecobius fasciatus. Next base: position 43,623 of record JAJPUD010007368.1, on the reverse strand, counting down.
ATCTGTAGGCCTCCATGAACCAATGTTCTAGAAAGGAAATTGTCTCTTGAAGGATGGGAAGTTCAATAAAATTTTGATGACAGAATAATGATTGATTTTGATGATGACAAAAAAGACATCATCAAGATAGACTGATGTAGTTGAAAAGGGATCTTATTAATGCTTTCGATTCAAAAGGGAGAAATATAAGAGAGATTGGGCAGATTACAAAACTGTGGCATATGAAAGGATAGTGTCAGACAAACAAAAACACTTGCAACATATGCAAAATATGATGGGGAAAGGACTTTTCTTTTGGCTATATTAGGAATTCAAAAGAAGATTTAAAAACTAGGTAATTGAATGAGAAAATAATAGTGGATGGATAAAGGAAAAACTAATCAATATCTATGTTGCTTTGATTTTTCTTTATCAAAGATAGTAAGTGCAGAGTGAAAGGGGCATATAGGTAATAAAGACCTAGAATAATGAAAAATAGGATAAGAAAACACCCAACTGCCTTCAATTCATTCCACTTCATCCTTTATATAAATGATAACTATATTGTTGGGCTGATGGTGGTGGTGGTTTTTACTCAATAACCATTTATAAGATGCTGACTGCAAGAAAAATGCAAAATACTTGCCCTCATAGAGCTTGCATTCTACTGGGGGCTATATAATGTGCAAAAGTGAATAAATGCAAATTACATTTGAATTAATATGAAGCAATTTCTTTTTTCTTTTTAAAATTTTCCTTTGGAATATAGCAAATATTTTTTTTGAAACATGGTAAAAATGTTTTAAATCCAACATATACATACGTATTTTTATAATTATTTTGCTGTTCTAGAAAAATCAAATCAAAAAGAAAAAAATAAGAAAATAAAATGTAAGCAAACAACAATAAAAAGAGTGAAAATGCTATGCTGTGATCCACACTCAGTTCCCACAGTCCTCTCTCTGGATATAGATGGTTCTCTTCATCATCAGATCATTGGAACTGGCCTGGATCATCTCATTGCTGAAAAGATCATCTCACTGTTGCCATGTATAATGATCTGGTTCTGCTCATTTCACTTAGCATAAGTTCATGTAAGTCTCTCTAGACTTCCCTGAAATCATCCTGCTGGTCGTTTTTTAGAGAACAATAATATTCCATAACATTCATATACCATAATTTGTTTAGCCATTCTCCAACTGATGGGCATCCACTCAGTTTCCAGTTTCTAGCCACTACAGAAAGGGCTGCACAAACATTTTTGCACATGTGAGTCCCTTTCCCTCCTTTAAGATCTCTTTGGGAATATAAGACCAGTAGAAACACTGCTGGATCAAAGGGTATGCATAGTTTGATAGCTCTTTGGGTATAGTTCCAAATTGCTCTCCAGAATGGTTAGATCTGCAATATGAAGCAATTTCAAGCTAGAGGAAGTGTTAATGACCAGGAAAATCATAAAAGGCCATAAGAATAACAGCTAGCATTTGTATAGCACTTGAAAATGTGGAAAGGTTTTTACATTTTATCTCATTTGATTCTTACAAAAACACTGTGAGATAGGTGCTATTCTCCTTTCTGTCTTGCATATGAAGAAACTGAGACAGAAAGAGGATAAATGACTTGCTGGAGATCCATAGATTATAAGTGTCTGAAGTCAAATTCAAAGTGTTTTTGACTTCAAGTCCCAGGCTTTATCCACTGCATCACCTCATGGAGGAGGCTGCTCCTAAGCTATGCTTTGAAAACAATTAGAGAGTCTAAGAACTGGAGGTAATGCAGGAGTATATCCCAGATCTGTAGAAGAGCTTGTACAAAGACATGGATGTGGAAAATTGTAAGCCCTTTATAAGGAAGAAACTAGTTGACCAGTTAAAAGAGAATAATAAAAATTGATTAGAAAATAGGTGGAGCCATATTGGGCATTTTAATTCCTTTGTTCTGGAAGAATGATATTCTGGAGTAATTAGAGAATCAGTAGATATTATTGATTAACTACTATCAGTATTATTTAAGATATTTGGGGATACAGGAGAACTACTGCAGGATTAGGTATTTCATAACTTTTTTTTTAAAAAGGCATACATTTCAAATTATTGACTAGCTCGATGATAGTTTTCAACAGAAATGAGATAGTTTGTAAAACACTTTGTAATTCTTAATGCATGATATAAATGCTATTATTATTAAGAGCAGGATGTTAACATGAAGGGAGATCTTTTGTGTAATAACAGAACATTTTTGCCCCTGTTCTCATTATTTTTATTAGTGAATTTATTACTTGACAAATTTATGGATGACCACAAAGCTGGGAAAGATAGTTAATGTATTTGTTGACTTTATTGTATCCAAAAAGATCTTAACAAGATAGAATTTTTATACAAAGCTAAAAAGATGATTTGTTTTCTTCACTGGTATAGAGTCCTCTTTCAATAAATGCAGATTGAAACTCATCCATGGTCTTTCATCCTCGGTGCATCTAGTTTATGTCTTCTCTAAATCTTCCATAGAGGATTTACTCAGTGTGTTGGAAGATTTTGCCTAAATTTTCCCTTGAGACTAATATAATACTCAAACTACTTATCCACTTATTATCCTTCACTTTTGTGGCATGAATAGTCATATTTCTTTTAAAACACTTTGCAAACCTTAGATAAATATGAGTGATTGCTTATTAGAATGATTAATTATAGTATCACAGTTTTGGAGCTCATATTGATGGCTTGAATGTAATCATTGCTCTTTGGGTCACTGGTAAATTGTGAAACTTCAGAGATTCTACTATTCCCAGATTTATAGAAAAATAATACTGAAATCATTTTTTTTAATTAAAAAGATGGGCTTTTGCAGCACCAAACAGATTATGATCATTGAAAGTAGTATGTAACTTTTCAAATATTGCTTAATCTAAGTTTTTACTCTAATTTCATTCTGGCTCCAACTCATTGACCTATCCACGATATTTGAACTCGTACTAATTCAGTGGATCGCCTATATGACTGATTTTTTCTAAGTGATTGTGATTATCACAGAGGAGATCTTGTATTAACTGATCAATGGAATCATCATGATGATACCCACAATAGCAATATTAGAAGCAATATAAGAAGTTTTCCAGTAAATAGGAAACATTTTTAAAAATTTGGATTTTATTTGGGCAGGACAACCCCTGTGGCACTGATAATTACCTTTGGTAAACTTATGTCTCATTGTTTAATTTTGATATTCAGCATCATTACAAAAATAATGTCTGTGGCCACATCAGACATGGAATGTATCATTATATAAACATATTTGTGGGAAACACCTTCAAGAAAAATCTTTAGGCCTTCATTTTTACCTATTGATACCATTGATTTTTGGGGGAGAATTATAATCAACAAAGAATTGATACAACAGAATATTATATAATCTAAAGTTCACAGTCAGCTGTGTTACCAGTGAAGTTAAATTCTGTTCTAGGACATCATTTATGGGTAATATGGTAATTGCCTACATTTTAACAGCTAGAAAGTAACTGATTATCAATATGGTTGTCATTTCATTTTACAATCAGTTGCCTATTTATGGCTGAATCGTCAACTGGTGAAAACAAAGCCAAAGGGAAACATAATAGAGTAAATGTAAAGTTATATATTTGGATACAAAATGTCAATTACAAAAATATGGGATATGGAAGATGAGTATAAGAAGGACACATGAAAACAGGCATTTTACTGGACTGAAATCTTAATAAGACCTAATAGTATGATTTATCAGAGAAGCTAACTCAACCTTATGCTGCATAAATAGATACAGATTTCAGAAGAAAAGAGGATATAATCCTGTTGTATTTTGTTTTGATCAAATCACGTATGTTGTATTGTGTCAAGTTTCGGGTACCATGTTACAGAAGAGACATTGATAATCTGGAGGTAAAACTGACCACAGCTCTAAATGGTCTTGATACTGTGATACAAGAAGATCAGTTGAAGTAACTGGAGATTATTTAGCATGAAGAAGAGATGCCTTAGCAAGTATATAAAAGCCATCTTTAAATATTTGAATGATTTTCATAAGACAGAGGAATTAAATTTACTCTTCTTCATCCCAGAGGGCAAAAATGGGAATAATTAGTGACAGTTACAGAGAATTTTTTTTTTTGCTAATCATAAAACCTATTAAATATCCCTCCCTCCACCCTCAAAATAGTTGAAGGGAAGGTGGGAGTATTAAGTTATTTCTCATTTAGGTGGAGACTGGACTCATTAGATATTTTGTAAAGGAAATTTATGCTTTTTTATTAGAGTTGAAATATAGCAGATGAAGCCCCTTGAAAAGTGATTTCTTAGAAAAATATAACAAAATATATAAGCAACTGTCTATATTTGCTGCCCACCAGACTGTGAACTTTTTGAAGATATGAATCTTATCTCATTCATACTTGTACAGCAGGATCTAGCATAGTGCTGAATGCCCAGGAAATACTTAATACATGTTTGTTGAATGGATGAATGAATGGCTGGGTAGTAGGGATAACTTTTTTTTCCTGCAGAAGCTTTTTGGGGATCAAAAAAATCGGGATCAAGGAAGAGTCAAAACATTAGCATATAAACGACCACACAGCTGAAAAAGAATGATTAGACTAATTATTTCCTCTGCAGAGATTACAGTAGTCTGATCTAATTTAGGGCTTCATTGTAAACCAGCATAAGAACCTAGAAAAAAATCTGGTCCTCTGTTGAGGAATATTATAGCTCATTTGTGGTGGCGTGGAGAAAGGTATAAAATTGTCCTAGAATAGGAGAGAGCTTCAGGTGTGAGTCTGAAATGCTTTGACTTGGTGCCCTCCCTTCCAGATTCTCAATTCAGTGGAAATACCATTTTGTGTTAGATGCCAGCAATTCTTTCCATGTTCTAAAAAAGCTTTTCTTGCAGAATGGAAACTCTTTGAGGATGGCTATACAGAGAAAAGTACTTTCTGTTCTCATTATGCAGATGGAAAGTTAATGCAGGCGGTAACTGATCTAACCTGTTAAGTTAAGGTAAATAAAGAACATGTTAGCCCATTATCATACAATAATTGAGATTCAGTGTTTGCCTCAGGAGTCTTATTTCAGTAAGCTAATAGAGAACTATTTCTTTTTCTTGTTTGTGACGTGCATAGAACTCAAAAAGGATATTATATATAATGATAACAATTATACACGTATAATATACATATATTCAAACATATATATGTCTCTTGTCTCTCTTTTTCTCTCTTTCTTTCTCCTATCTTGCAATTCTGTATAGCTATTATGAGGATCATATTTATTAGATTGTGAGATTCTGGAAGACAGGGATTATTTTTTTGGTGGGGCCACCTTTTTTATCCCCAGCATTTAGCAAAGGTCTTGGCAGACAATAGGTGTTCAATAAATATTCATATCTATATCTCTTTACACATATATATGTATATATACACACAAATGAAGACAGACAAGAGTAATGTAATTTATAAAGGCAATATAAAATCATTTGGCCAGCCTAAAATGAAATCAAAAGTAAAATCATAAAAAAAAATACATATATAAGCAAAAATCGAGTGTCATGGAGTCCTAGATTTGGTTGGGAATTCAGAATTCTTCTAGCCTAATTCTCTTGCCCATTGAATAATGCCTTTTAGAACATACCTGAGCTCAATTGTATGCTTGATGACCTTCCATGGATCTTACTACATCCTGAACTAATCTGTTCCATTATTATATAGTTCTAATTGTTATAAAATCCTTATATTTGGTTCAAATCTGTTTTCCTATCTTTTCTACTCCATTGATCTTCATTCTTTTGGTATCGGAAAGCTAATCTCTGCCTTCTGTCCCTTTGGATTGTGGTCTGTCCCTGTACATTCAATGCTCCTGACTTGACTGAGATTGCTCACCTGACTGTTCTTGGGATTTGAAACTTTCTTCCATGCTTTATAACTTTCTTGATCCTCCTTGGGCAGGTAGGTGGTACAGCAGATAAAGTGTCAAGCCTAGAGTCAGAAGATTCATCTTTGTGAGTTCAAATCTCATCTCAGGTGCTTATTAGCTGTGTGATCCTGGGCAAGTCTCCTAACTCTATTTGTCTCAGTTCCTCATATGTAAAATGATCTAGGGAAGGAAATAGCAGACTAGTCCATTATCTTTGCCATGAAATCCCCAAATGGGGAAATGAAGAGTCAGGTATAACTGAAATGACTCAACAACAATTTATCCCACTAAAAAATACCTATCTTCCATCTACTTTCCTTAAAACATTGTTAACCTTAAACTAATACATTCTGAGATTTTAATGGCTAAATGATAAATATGTGACTATTTCTAAAAAAAGATATCTTGAAACATCATGCTGTAACTCAGAGGAATTATTGAGTCCCAAATGGTAATTATACTAAGTTTGATAGCTGAAGGCATTTTGGAAACCTTTAGAATATGTTCCTCCTGACACACCACAAACTTATTCTCTCTTCTCTTGAGGTGAAAGTTAGCAACTCTTTTTGATACCTTTGGGTATGACCCAGACCATGCCTCATATTTCCTACCTCTAACAAATCTGTAATTTTCTTGATTCCTTAAAGGTCCATGTAAAAGAAAATTAAAAAAAAAAAAGACAGATTCAGGAAAAGGCCCATGGTTCTTCCATTTACATTTGAAAAGGAGTCTTTTTTCAAGATAGTATTACTGATATTAGAGGAAAACAGGGCTCCCTTCTCTCTGATACCACTGAGGTAATGTCTAGGACTAATCCTGGGCAGAAATGTGATGAAATAGATATTTGTCTCTGCCCAGCCCAATTGCTATTCTCTTCTCTCTTTGAAATTTCCTGTTTGAATTTGTTTTGATTGACTATGCATATTTTTTATAAGGGTTTTGTTTTTCTTCCTATTTTTCAATAGGAATTTGTGAGTCAGAGTGGTGATAAGATTAGGGATAGAGCAGCAAAACAAACAAACAAACAAACAAACAAAAGAAAAACAAAAGAAAATAAACAAAAAGATCATTGAAAGTATTTAAAATGCACAGAAGAGAAAAGAGGGAAGGTAAAAAACAATTACATATTAGAACAGTTTTGAAAATTACATACTGAATTTGTTAAATGCTTGAAAAGAAAAGCAAGAAAAGCCTCCTTTTCTGCTTCATTATATGTTTAAGAATATCTGTTCTATTTGGTGTTTGTTAAGTTTAAAATGACAAAGATAAAAAAAATTAAAAAAAAACCCCAAACCTCTTTGTCTCATTCATTCATTTATGAATTTCAGGACCACAGATGTTGTGAGGCAAAAGGAATTAGGCCATTGTGGACAAGGCCCTTCATTACCCCCTGCAAGTGTAGAATATAAGATCATCTGATGGAACATAAAATTATTAAGGGCAGAAGCTGATTCCTTTTTGTTTTTATAACCCCAGAAGCTAACACAGTAGGCTCTTAAAAATGGTTGTGATTGGTTTATTGATATAAATAGCAGCAATTGTTATCATGTAACACTGGCAACTAGGTGGCACAGTGGATAGAACACTGAGCTTAGAATCAGAAATACTCATCTTCCAGAGTTCAAATCTGGACTCAGATACTTACTAGCTGTATGACCCTGAGCAAGTCATTTAATCTTGTTTGTTTCAGTTTCCACATTTGGAAAATGAGTATCTTTGCCAAGAAAACCCCCATTGGAGTCAAGAAGAGTGAAACAACTGAACAAACAATGACAATTGTACATTTAGACATTTTAGTATCTTGGTACCTTATCAGCTTGGCAAAGCAAACCTGTGCCTTCTTACCCAAAGGACAGTAGGCACTAGTAAAACTGTCATGGGAATTCTATCATTTGTTGCTTGTGTCATCTACATTCCTGGATGCTTCAATATCCCCAAGTTATTCAATATGTAATAGGTCTGAGAATGGGCTGTTGTATAGGATAATTTTATGGCAAAACTATTGAACTCAACTGCCAGGTTTAAACTAGCTTTTATTCTCATTCCCTCCCTCCCTCCCTCCTTCCTTTTCTCCCTCTCCCTCTCCCTCTCCCTGTTCCTCTCTCTCTCTCTCTGTCTCTCTCTTTCTCTCTCTCTCCCCCCCTTCTCTTCAGCCTTTTTTTTTTTGCATGAAATTCTGGGTACTCTGGTCAGGGTAATATGCTCTAGTCACTGCCACAGAACAAGAGTGAAATCCTACAATCAGACCTGACTCACCTATGTATATTGACTGGCAGAGCTATATAGTACAGTGCTTTTTTATGAAGTTTGGCTTATAGACTCTTGTTTGATCATAGGTTCAAATGCTTATGGCTGGAAAATATTTTAGAACTTAATCCCTTTATTTTATGGAGGAGGATACTAAAAGCTAAAGAAGTTAAGGGACTTGTTCAATGTCATATTAATAAGTGGTAGACACTGAATTACAGTGTCATGACTGCTCCAGTACTCTTTGTTTCTTTCATTGTCATGGAGTCTGTAGTAGAGGTAAGCTGGGATCCTAAATTTAACCACCTAAGTAGATAAGATTCTAACAAAGACACCTAACTAAGCCCGAAACTCATGACTGCAACTATCAAGTAGTTAATCTGATCAGCCATGTTTTAACTACCAGTATAATTACCTATAGATGTATTATAGCTCTTCCATTGGACCGTATGAGGGTAGAGACCATGTCTCACTCATTTTTATTCCCTTCATATTGCCCTGCATATAATAGATAATTAATAATGTTCACTGAATTAATATGCTAATGGGGGAGGTATAAGGAGTTCTACGTTCTGGTAATCCACTCATATAATAACCACAATATTAATCTCCTGGAGACACTGATCTCCTCTGTTTTTGTCTAATAACCCTTTATTGACTAAATAACCTGGTAGGAATTTTAGGCTGAACAAGAGGGTGCCTTTTGCTTCTACTGCTTCCCCCTTCACCAGCCACCTTTGTCATCAATGCATAGGACCAAGTCTAAGTCACAGACATAGAGAATGGTAACCAGTGGGGTAAGTAGATCAGCTCTTGTGTTTCCTATATATTGTCCTGTCTATAGTGATGGGATCTGTGACCATAAGCACTCATTGAATTGATGGAGAAAATTAGAAATTATTTGTTGTAATCACATTGTGTTATCTCCATCTAGGGAACATGAGTGAAATTTATCCAGCAGAGTCCTGAAGGGGCCTTTGAACCAGTTGTATTCTGATGAAGACCGGGGGGAGGTATTTACCTTCCTTTTAGCTATCATTCTTTCCTTCATGCATTTGGATAAAATTGAAGAATATCATTCACTGAAAAGCATGACACAAAATTAATCAAATCTAGCTTCTCTTTTCCTTAGGGACTTCAAAAAGTTACTGCAAAGATCACAAGAATAAAATTGGAAATATTAAACCTCCAAAAGAACATTAATTTAAATTATGATAATATGACCTATTGTAAAGAAGCACTTTGGGCTCCCATTAAGCCAGGTTGAAAGAATCTCTCTTTCCCTTCTACTCCCCAAACTGTCTTCTGGGAAGGAAAAGGGAAGTTGTATATACTGATGGTGAGGAGTTAGAAATAAATGGGTCTAGTTAAAATATTAAATTCTCTGTCAATTTGATGGAGATACATGGAAGATATACTTTCCTTATCCAGGAATGGAGTAGACAGTTTCTTCTATTTCCTTAGTTCATTGACTGAGTGTTTGGATATAAATAAATGGTGATGCAGGAGATCATGGTGAAGGAAAAAAAAAGAACAAAATTCTGGCTACACCAACCGTATATCATGGATCCCTTGTATTACTAAAATAAAATTGTCACAAGAGTAAGAAAACGGACTTCTGGAGGTGGAGCCAAGATGGCAGAGAGCAGACAAGACTCTCTGTAACCTTCTCTAACCTTCCCTCAAACCAACAGCAGATGAAGCCTCTAAACTGGTTTTGAAGTCAAGGAATCCACAAATATTTGGAGTACAACACATTCCCAGAAGTTACCCTGGAAAAACTTCAGAACAGGTCTGTTTCAATTGGACAGGGGGGTGGTCTGCTGAACCCCGAAAGTAGCACAGGGAGACCAGGGCAGGGAACTGGAATGGAGAGTTGCAGCCTTGTGGCTTCCAGTCATCTGGGGGTCTTCCACAGGCCTCTTGGGCCAATCTGTCCTGATTGCAAGCATGTATTTTGGCAGATCTGCCTTTTGTGGGGGGTAGATTGTGAACCACTGAACCCCTGAAGAGCACCAGACCTAGCTGCCATTATACAGCACTCTAAAGCAATCAATCACTCAGCAGAACTGCCCAGCACCTGAAACAACTCAATCAGCAGAACTGTCCCAGAGCAGATTAAAGTAGCTGTCCCTTCTTTGCCTTGAACAGACCTCAAGCCTTAAAAAATGAATAAAAAACCAAAAAGAACCATAGACAGCTTTTATGGAGAGAGAGAAAAACAGACCTCAAATCCTGAAGTGCCTAAAGGTAAAGAAAGTCCAGAAACAGTCCCAAAGGGAGACATGAGCTAGTCCCCATTTCACAAGGCTTTCTTCAAAGATTGCATAAAGGATCTTAAAAGAGAATTAGAGGAAATATGGGGAAATGAAATGAGATCATTGCAAAAAAGAATGGAAAAAGAATGCAATGAACAAAATAATTTAATTAGCTAATTGTATGGAGAGTGGCTGAATAAATTATGGTATATGAATGTTATGGAATATTATTGCTCTGTAGGAAACGACCAGCAGGATGATTTCAGAGAGGCCTGGAGAGACTTGCATGAACTGATGCTGAGTGAAACGAGCAGAACCAGGAGATCATCATACACAGCAACAACAGTATTACATGATGATCAACTCTGATGGACATGGCTCTCTGAAACAAAGAATTGTCTCAAACCAGTTCCAATTGTTCACTGAAGAAAACCATATACACCCAGAGAGAGGGATATGAAATATGGACCACAAAGTAACATTTTCATGATCTCTATTGATATTTGCTTGCATTGTGTTGCCTTTCTCTGATTTTCTTTTTTTTTCTTGTAGATAGGATTTTTTTTTTGCATAACTTGTCAAGTATTTCAACATTATTAACATGTAGTGGACTTCCTGGCATCTAGGAGAGGGGAGGAGACTGGGGGTAAAATTTGTAATGGAAAGCTTTGTAAAGATCAATGCTGGGGAACTACCCATACATATGTTATTCAAATAAAAAGCTTTAATAAAAAAAATTAGCTAAATGCAAAAGGAGCTAAAAAAGGTGACTGAAGAAAATAATACACTAAAAATAAGAATTGAACAAATGGAAGTGAATGACTCAATAAGACTTCAAGAATCAGTCAAACAAAAAAAAAACAAAAAAAGAAAAAAATAGAAGAAAATATGAAATATCTCCTAGGAAAAACAACTGACTTGGAAAATAGAACTAGGAGAGACAATCTAAGCATTATAGGGTTTCCTGAAAGCCATTATGAAAAAAAAGAACCTCAACATCATTTTTACAGGAAATCATAAAAGAAAGCTGCCCTGATATTTTAGAATCAGAAGGTTAAAATAGCCATTGCAAGAATCCACTGATCACCTCCTGAAAGAAACCCCAAAATTTAATCCCCAAGGAATATCGTGACTAAATTTCAGAACTATCATACCAAGGAAAAGATATTGCAAGCAGCCAGAAAAAAAAAATTTAAATGCCAAGGAGCCACAATTTGGATTATCCAGGACCTAGTAGCTTCCACCTTAAAGGATCAAAAGGCCTGTAATCTGATATTCTGAAAAGCAAAGGAACTGGGATTACAGCCAAGAATAAACTATTCAGCTAAAATGAGCATTATCTTTCAGGAAAGAAGATGGACATTCAATGATATAGGTGTATCTCACCTATTTCTAATGAAAAGACCAGAACTGAACAAAAAATTTGATCTCCAAACACAGAACTCAAAAGAAGCATAAAAAGGAAAAGACTCTTGAGAACTATATTTCTGTTATGGGTATACCTAGAGAATGAAGGTATAATTTGATTTTATTATGATAATATGAAAAAGAAATGAGAGGTAAAAAAGGGATCATAATGGAAGAAGAGGAAAAAGGAGGTAAAATAAGGGTAATTACATCTCACAAAGAGGCAAAAAAAACCTATTATAATTGAGGGAAAGAAGGGAGGGAGATGAGCATTCTGTGAATCTTACTCTCATCAGATTTGGCTCTAAGAGAGAATATCAGACATATTTGGTCTCACAAAGAAACTTGTCTCCCATTATAGGGGAATAGGAGGGAAAGGGGGAAAAGAAAGGGAAAGGCCAATAGAAGGGAAAACAGAAGAATTAGGGGAAAGGTATAAAAAAGGGGGAGGGGCTTTACAAGGGGAGGACTGTTTGAGAGAGGTGGTCATCAAAAGCAAAATACTGGGGAGGAGGGAAGGGATATAGGAAAGAGAAAAGCATAACCTAGGGTAAATAAGATGGCAGGAAATATAGAATTAGTTATTTTTAACTGTGAATGTGAATGGCATGAACTCTTCCATAAAGTGGAAGCAGATAGCAGACTGGATTAAAAGCCAGAATCCAACAACATGTTGCTTACAAGAATTTAAAGCATAATAATACATACAGAATGAAGGTAAAGGGCTGGAACAGAATCTATCATGCTTCAGGTGAAAAAAAAAAAAAGCAGGGGTAGCAATCCTGATCTCAGATCAAGTAAAATCAAAGATAGATCTAATTAAAAGAGACAAGGAAGAGACAAGATCTAATTAAAAGAGGAAAGAGACTAAAGGGTACCAAAGATAATGAAGCAATATTAATGCTAAACATATATGCACCAAGTGGTATAGTCTGGAAATTCCTAGAGGAAAAGTTCAGAGAGATGCAAGAGATAGATAGCAAAACTATAATAGTAGGGGATCTCAACCTTGCTCTCTCAGAACTAGATAAATCAAACTACAAAATAAATAAGAAAGAAATGAAGGAGGTAAACAAAATCTTAGAAAAGTTAGGTATGATAGATCTTTGGAGGAAATTAAATGGAGACAGAAAGGAGTTTACTTTTTTCTCACTGGTTTATGGAACTTATACAAAAATTGACCATGTGTTATGGCATAAAAACCTCAAAATCAAAGAGTAAGAAAACCTAGGTACAAATCCTGTATCTGACTCTTGTGAACTCTATGACAATGGGAAAAAATCACTTTAAGCTCCAATTTCCTTATCTGTCAAATAGGGATAATATATTTTTTATTGTATTGCTGCTAGAATCAATTGAGAAAATGGATATGAAAAGACTTGAAAACTGTTTATGACTACAACAATGTAAAGTGTTGGTGTTATTGAGAATGACTGGGGTAGAGTTGGAAGTCTGATTTATGGAAGAGATGGCTAGGCAAGCTGGATACCATGAAGACAGTGGTCATGGTAGAATTGGGAGTATTATTTAGGGGATGACTCAAGGAGCTATAGGGGGAATAGTTTTAGTTTTGATGTCAACAACTTGAACTGAATATGTCATCTAGTTAAATTTTGCCTCTAATGCCATAGTTCACTCTACAATATCATTGATGGATCATAGATAAGTATTTAATTATGTTTGAATACAACAGGAGTTTGGGCATTATTTTTAGTTTTAGGAATCAAATTTTGCTGTGTAGAAATAAATATTAGAAAACAAGTTCATCTAGAAAAGACAACTAGGATAGAGAAAGGGGAACTAAAACAGGACTTAAAAACAATGACAGAAGTTTGACAGAAGTGTTAGAATCCTCCTCAAGGATAAGGATTTATCAGAAAGATTAATTCTATTTATTCTACATCATTTTAGAAATCAGAACTAGGACTAGTGGGTGGAAGTTTCCAGTCAGTTTTAGCAATGTTTCTTATATCTTTTCCTTCTTTTCTATTCTTCCTGCTATTACTCTATTCAGGACCTATTGCAACATCTTTTTAAATGGCTCTCCCCTTTTGTATGGTTTTTCTCCCTTTCTCCCCTATAATTTGCCACCAAGTGCTCTGCTTGGTTTTAAATCCATTATCATCTTCATAACGCTCTCCCTAGGATAAACTCATTGCAAAACAAACATCACAAGGAAACTCATCAATACAAAGATTGCTTTATCTTTGCTAGTCACATCTCAGTATCTTCAGTTGCTTCTGCCTTTCTGATTGGCAGAATGGAGGGAGAGCAAAAATAAATTCTTCTCACAGCCTCCCTTTATAAAAGGCTCACAATTCTTGGCTAATTCTTCATTTTCTATCAACTGCTCTTCTTGGTTTCAACTCTATCATCATTTTTGTCATCACCCTCTACAAAGTATCCTCTGGAAATTTTTTCCTTCCCCTTTTGAGGTTCCTCTTGTATATTATATTCTCTTATCAAAATATAGGTTCTTTGAAAACATAGACTGTCTTTATTTTTAAAATTTGTATCCCCACTGCTTAGCACAGTGCCTGGAATATAGCAAGTGCTTAATAAATGTTCATCACATCATATCATATCATATCCCTTTAAATCTATCATACTAACCCAGGATATCTTCCTTAAAACAGCTCAGCTCTTATCAGTCAAGTCACTCCCTCCACCTTTAAAGTCTCTTTATTGCCTGCATTATTAAATGTAAAGTTTTATGCCTGGAATTCACAATCCAAATTACAACAATCTAATCTCAATTTACTTTTCTTGATTCATCTTCCTATTATTCCCACTAATTTATCATATGACTTGGTCAAATTAAATTATACCTCATTTCCCCAAATACATGAACTCCCCTATGCCTTTCCAACTTCTACTACTTAAATCCATGTTGTAATACACAATTCAAACGCTACCTCTTCAATGAAGCCTTTCCTAATGCTCCCTCCATTCTTCTATAGGCTTTTGTGCTTTTTAAAAACCACATTCTAGCTATTAAAAGTTATTTACGTAAATATTTCTTCTCTTTTACATTATAAACTCCTTGAGGTCAAAGGCCATTTCTTGTTTATTTTTGTCTTTCCCTCATCATATGACATAGCAAAATCACATAGAATAGGTATCCATAGAATATTTTCTCACATTAAAAAACCTGCACTAGACTCTACCATCCCCACAAATTTATTGTCCTATATTTCTCTTCCCTTTCTCAGCAAAATTCCTAGAAAAAGCTGACTATACTGCTTGGACTGACCCGCCTCTCATTTCATTCCTTCTCAACTCTTTGCATTTTCCCAACCCTTCAATTAATTTGAACTGTTCTGTGTTCCTTCCAAATAATCTATAATCTAGTAATGATCTCTTATTGCCATATGTGATGTTCTTTTCTCTCACGTCATCCTTAACTTTTCTGCTGCATTTGACACTATTAACCAAGCTTTCCTCCTGTATACCATCCCTGACTGTTCCTTCTCAGTCCCCTTTGCTGGCTCATTTATCCACAGCATATCTTTTAACTGTGAGTGTACCCCAAGACTCTCTCCTAGAATCTCTCCCCCAACTTGTCTCTGTCTGTCTTTCTGTTTTTTTCATTCTCTTTTCCTGACCTCATCATATTCCATTGGTTTAATTATCATCTCTATGCAGATGACTTCCAAATCTAGCTTGATCTCTCTAGCACTTCAATCCCATAAGGATAACTGCTTATTAGCCTTTTCAAACTGGATATCCTAGAGATATCTCAAGTTCAATATCTACAAAACAGAACTCATTGGCTTCCCTATCCTTTCTCTCTTCCAAACTTCTCTATTTATGTCACAGGCAGCACAATTCTTTCAGTCTTTCTTCAACTCACTCTCCTGCATCCCACATATTCGCAAGCAGTGGTCAGTTTTTCTACTTCCACCACATCTCTGACCTACATCTCTCCCCTTCTCTTTACAGAGCCACCACTTCAGTTCTCTTGCAACAATAATATCCTAATTTATCTCTCTGCCTAAAGTCTTTTCTCACTTTCATCCATTTTCCACATAGTTGATGAAATTATTTTCCTTAAGTGAACACCTGACTATGTCATTCATATACTCAGCCAATTCTAGAAACTCTGTATTGCCTCTAGGATAAAATAAAACATCTTCTCTAACTTTTAAGGCCCTTTATAGCCTGGTTCTAGTCTCTATATATTTCCACATTTAGCACTCTAGTCAAACTGATCTTTTTTCTGATCTTCACACAAAGCATATTATCTCCCTGTCTCTCTGCCTTTGTCTTGGCCTTCTCTCAAGTCCACAATGTTCTTCTTCCTTACTTCTGCCTCATAAAACTTCTCTCTTCCTTCAAGATGAATCTCAAACATCACCTACATGAAGCTCTTCTGATTCTCCCAATTCCTATTTCCATCCTTCCTTAACCACTATACTTAGTTACTTTGTAGTCATTTGTATTTATTCTCTTTGTATTTAGTCTTTATATATGATATACACTCTTTTTATATCCCCATTAGAATATAACTTTTTTGAACATAAAGTTTGTTTCATTATTTTTCCTTGTGTCTTTAGCTCCTAATACAATGCTTGACACATATATTAGGTGCTTAATAAACACTTGATTGAATATAGAATACACAAAAGGCATTGGCAATAAGGAAAAGTTTTGAAAATTGATGTAGCTTTTGGTCTCAAACTCAGGACTTTCCTGTGGTTGCTTGGAAGGAGGAACCACAACCAATATACCAAACCAGGCTGAGAAGCTCTTGAAGAATAACTGGCTGAAAGGGCATATGTGTGAGCAAAGACTATCAGCAGTTTCTAGCTAGCTGCTCCTGGTACAGAATGAACCCCCACAAAGCAAACAGCAATGAAATAGTTGAGTAAAGTTATTGATGATTGTCGTCAGGAATACAGTTCCTGAATCTGGTTTATCTGGCAAGCAAAAGAGGAGATGTCTTTTGGGCACTGACAGATCAAAAGGAAGCATAGGCAGCCTCATTTCAAAAATATACAAAGAACTGTCAATTATATAAGAATGCAAGTCATTATTCCTTAATTGATAAATGGTCAAAGGATATTAACAGACATTTTCAGATCATGAAATTAAAACCATCTATAATCATATGAAAAAAATGCCCTAAATCACTGATGATTAGAGAAATGCAAACTTCTCACATCTCTCGATTGGCTAAGATTGGTGGGAAAACTGGGGTACTAATACATTGTTGGTGGAGTTGTGAAATGATCCAAACATCCTGGAGAACAATCTGGAACTATGTCCAAAGGGCTATCAAACTGTACATACCCCTTGATTCAGCAGTATTACTACTGGGTCTATATCCCAAGGAAATCATAAAGTAGGGAAAAAGGATCCACGTATGCAAAAATGTTTGTAGCAGCTTTTTTGTTGAAAATGAGTAGATGCCCATCAATTGGAGAATGGCTGAATTAGTTATGATATACATAAATAATGGAATATTATTGTTCTATAATAAGCTGATTTTACAAAGGCCTGAAAAGATTTACATTAACTTATGCTAAATGAAACAAGTAGAACCAGGAATGCATTGTATACAGTAATAGCAAGATTGTATGATGATCAGCTTTGAAAGACTTGGTTCTCAGGAGATCAATGTACACAGCAACAACAATACTATATGATTATCAATTCTGATGGACATGGCTCTCTTCAACTGAAATGTTTCAAACCAGTTCCAATTGTTCAGTGAAGAAGGCCACATACATCCAGAGAGAGGGATGTGAAATGTGGATCACAACATAACATTTTCATGCTCTCTATTGATGTTTGCTTGCATTGTGTTTCCTTTCTCTGATTTTTCTTTCTTGTAGATACGATTTTTCTTGCACAAAAATGATGTGTGGACATATGTATACATATATTCGATTTGTCAAGTATTTTAACATAATTAACATGTAGTGGATATCTTGCCATCTAGGGGAGGGGTCGGGAGTAGGGGGAAAAATTTGTAACAGAAAGCTTTGTAAGGGTTAATGTTGAAGAATTACCCATACATATGTTTTGCAAATAAAAAGTTTTAATAAAATAAAAGAAAGACTTGGTTCTTCTCAGCAGTTCAATGATCCAAAGCAATTCCAAAACTTTTGAATAGAAAACATCCATCTGCATCCAGAGAGAGAAGTATGGAGACTAAATGTAAATCAACACATGTTGTGTTCACTTTTTTCCCCTTCTATTTCTTTTTCTTTGGGCTTTTCCCTTTTGTTTTGATTTTTCTCTCCCAATATGATTCATAAAAAATATGCATTAAAATAATGTACATGGTATAACCAGAAAAAAAGAAAACAATGAAAAAAGGGGAAAAAAAGAAAGTGTAGGTTCAGCCAAGAACTGAATCAAACAATCACTGGGTGTTGTTCTAATTCCACCCTAAAACCACAATTATTGGCAGAGGAAGGAGTGGAATAATCACCATTAGCTCTTAATTCTCATCTAAGCTAAATTGAATGGCAAATAACACAAGCATCAGTCTTTGAAGGTAATGTACAACTTTTTCTGAAACTGTGGACTTGTCAACTACAGCCTATGAAATACTTATAGCCACTACATGTTTTTGTATAGCCTGATAACTAAGAATGATTTTTCATTTTAAATAAAATTTTATTATATTTTAAAATGTACAAAAGTGCCTAGCTCATGGGCAGTACAAAAATAGATGAATCTGACTCTGGGCCATAATCTGTGGAACTCAAGCTTTAAACCATCTGAAGCAGATGAGCTATTTTGTTTAACTTAAAGACTTCCAGTGATGGGAACTTCCTATCTTTCGGACAGTCCAGTGTTGAGTTTACTAGGGAAGGCAGTATGGTAAGTATAGTGGCTAGATTTCTACACCTGAATGTGAATTTTTTTGACACTATGATCATAGATGAGCCACTTAACTTCTTTGAAACTCAGGTTCTTATCTGTTATCATAATAAATATAATAATCATAAGTAGTAGCAGTAGTAATAGTAGTAGTAGCCTCAGCAACAGCAGCAGCAGTAGCAACAGCAGCAGCAGCAGCAGCAGAAATACATCTAGTTCACAGGGTTGTTGTGAGATTCAATTAAGATGAAATATAAAAAAAACTCCTTGCAAACTTTAAAAGGTAGAATAAAAGTTGTCCATTATTATATTATTATATAAATCAAAACAAAATAATATTGTATATTATTATTAAACTCGGTTTCCCTGTGCTTTGTCAGGGAAAGGGCCCTGACAACAAGCCTTCTCTTGTGCACATTATTTGCATGTTTTAGATCCATATCTAACTAGTATAAGTATGTTGGTATAAGATTATTACTAGATAAAAGTATATACACTGCCTGTCTCAAGCAAAATCAAGAATTAGGTAAAGTCTGGATTTCATATCTTCCCATTTATTCTCTCTCTCTCTCTCTCTCTCTCTCTCTCTTTTTTCTGAGGCATTTTGGGGTTAAGTGACTTGCCCAGGGTCACACAGCTAGGAAGTGCTAAGTGTCTGAGACCAGATTTGAACTCAGGTCCTCCTGACTTCAGGGCTGGTCCTCTATTCACTGTGTCACCTAGCTGCCCCTCCATTTATTCTTTATATCCATGCCTTTTCCTTTTCTTCAGCACCATACTGGATACTGAGTGCTCTCATGTTGCCCTTGGAGTCCTAGGGCACCTCATTTTGGTACCCCAACTGAGCATGTTCTCCTCCGGGCAGCATCCTTTGATTCCAAATCCTCTGATTATTTTTCTGCAGATGTCTAACATGAATTTCATGAAAACTCATTCATACTACAATGGAAAAGATTTAAGGCTGGGATCAGAGGCCCATTGATAAGGCACATCTATTCTTCAGTTTTTCCTTCTCTTACATAGAGATGGGCAATATTATCTGTCTTACATATTTCACTGGGCTTTTATGAAGATTAAATGGTATAATAAATGTGAAAGCATTCTGAAAGGTTAAAAGTAATAAACAAATGGAAGGTAGAGTTTATTATTGTCATTACAAATGATGTGTAATCCATTCATAAAATGTTTGCATTTTAAAAGGTGCCACCTAAAGAAGACATAAATTCAGCCACTGCAGTTGATTAATCGGGAGTGATATGGTCAGATATGCACTTAAGCAAAGTAGCTCTTTGGCTGCTGGTATGGAGGATAGATTGAATGCTTTAAGAATTAAGGAAAAATCTCAATATGTAGTTCATAAATTGTTAGAAGACCTGAGTTCTAGTATTCATTTTATTAATACTTTTCCTTTTATTAATCATGAGATCTTGGACAACTCAATTTCTCCCTTTTGACTTCAGTTTCCTTCTCTTTAAAATGAGGGAGCTGGAGTTCATATTCATAGGGTCATAGATTTAGAGCTGGAAGAAAAGTTAGATGTTATCTAGTTCAATCCCCTCATTTTATAGGTGAGGAAATTGAGGCACAAAGAGGATAAATGACCTTCCTAAGAACACAAAACTACTTAAGTAACTCTGAAAGATTCTTTCCAGTTCTCACATTCTATGGTTTGAATTGCAGTCAGGTCCTTTGATAGACAACTGGGGAAGATGTACTAAATGATTGAATTGTTTGGATTTGTGACAACTGGTTAGGGAAGAGTGAATAAATAAGTGAATGAATGAAGATCATTTATTATGGGCCAAGCACTGTGCTAAGTGTTGGAATATATAAACAAAAACAAGATTTCCTGCACTAAAAAAGCTTATATTCTATTGTAATTGGAGGAGGTAGCATACATAAGTGACTGGTAGCTAGGGACCCTTCAACTAGTACCCACCTGGACAAGTTCCAGCCCACAGGTGACAGTCCACTCTTCTACATATTTGATCAGAAGGTCTGACTGTTAACAAAGGGAACAGCTGCAGGGGTAAAATGCCCCTGGAAGAGACAGGCGCATTAGGGGATAACTAAGCCAAGGACATTCTGTTCCTTCTTTATGAGAAAATGTAAATTGTAGATTAAGAAGCAAAGTCTTTGCTTCTAAAAGGTTGAATAAGATGATACTTAAAAAAGAACTCCAGCTGGTTAAATTTAGGGCACTCAAATCCATCCAGTCCAAGAATACTCTTTGGCCTTGGGCCTACAGCATTTCAGTTGACTGTGAATTAGATAAATTTTCATTCTCTTTTAGCTTTTGCCTCTTTGTCCTTTCTCCTTTATTTTGAGGCAGGAAACAAATGCAAATTGTCAACCCAGCCTCAGTGATACTGCAGTTGTGACATCAGGGATGTAGCTCTGCTTTGCCTTAGTAAAGAGTAAAGTGGCTTCTTTCCTACAGACACATTTTAGGTGAATGACTGGGTAAGAACTACTGATATTTTCCTTTTAAAAATTGTTTTGCTTTAGGTACCCATTTGTCTTCTTCCCCCCTCTCTCTTCTTTACTTCATTCTTTTCTTGGAATTACATATCCAAGGTCACACAGATGCTGGCAAAGCTATGAATAAAATATCAGTCACCAACTCATCTGTCTGCCCTTTCCATATATCTGGACATCAAGAATAGCACACATCCATTTCTCCTTTACTGATTCAGAAGGTCAAGAGGAAGCTTTAAGTTATTTCTTCTCCCAGCTGTTTCTAGTCTCTTATTCTGAAATTAATACATTCAATAAACATTTTTCAGATGCACATGATGTTCCAAGTATTGTGCTAGAAATGCAGGTACAAGTCAAAAACATTTATTAAGCCCTTACTGCTATTAAGCCAAGCACTATGCTAAATTTTAGGAATAAAAAGAGAGGCAAAAATACTGTCTTCAAGCCTAATGAGGAAGATAACACACCAGCAACTATGTACATGCAACTAAAATGATACAAGTTATCCTTCATTAATTTTTCTTTCTTTGGAGTTCGTGATTATATATATCTCTGTCCATTTCTAGGCTGTTCTTCCAGTTTCCTCTTTCCAGTTACTACAGCACTTGATTTCACTCTTTCATAAAGGATTTAAATATGATACTGGTGATCATTCTAACATTTTGACATACCTTTACTACCATTTGTGGTTATAGTCATTCAGCAACATGGGAAATAATTTTTAGATCATTACCTGTTATCGTGCAACCTCCAGAACATCCCAAATTCCATTCTCATAAACAGTCATCCAGTTATCAACAACCATTTATGGTGGACTTGTTATATTCAGGTACTGTGTGATGAGTGCTGAGACAAAGATAAAAGAGAAATAGTCCTTGCCTTCAAGGAGCTTATATTCTAATGGAGGAAACAATATGTATGCAAGAGTTTTATATAAGACACATGGTAAGCTTGGAGGAGGAGAAGGTGCTAGCAGCTGAGGGATTCTACTGGATTGTACTGTATATCTCCTTATTCACTTTTTACTCTGTCATTAGAAACTCCAGTTTGCTAGGAACCATTCTAGACTACCTCATAATCTTGACCTTTTGTCTTTTCTCTCTTTGTGCTTCCTTCTGGGGTGTCCTCATTTACTCCAAGACTTTAACAGACTCCTCCATGTTGATGATTCTCAACTTTGTGGACTCTAAAGCCATTTCTATCTGCCTACTGGATTGTCTCAAACAGGCATCTTAAAACTTAAGACATCCAGAATTAACTTCTATTTCCCTCCAAAGTTAATTCCTTTTCAATTTTTCCTGCTTTTCTTAATGATATCACGTTCATCCATTCCTACTGCTATCCTGACAGCACTAATCTTCCATGTTCAAAATCTTGATATTATCTTTGGCTCTTGACTATTTTTCATCTTCCACATTGAACCAAATTCAATTTCTCTCCGTGTAATATCTCTGAATTCTTTGCTTTCCTTTCAATTCCCACTATTAATGGCCATGACCTCATTATCCAACCACTTGAACCTCCATAGTGACTTCTTAAATAGTCTTCTGTTTCTGCTTCTCCTCACTCCAGGCCATCTTTCCAGATCAGATTTGTATACCCTTTGACTTCATCCTAATGCACATGCAATAAAGCCCAATCTATTTAGTTTGCTGTCGGAGGCACCTTTTTATCTTCTCAGCTCATCTCTACCCTCTAGCTCGGTCACATACTACATGGACAATTCTTAACTCTCATAGCTACCTAGAACTGTGTCACCTCCAAAATTCTGAAATTTCATTTTCTGACTACAGTCTTCTATTTTTCCAACCCTCTATATCCTCAGTTATACTAAACCTGTTGTTTATTTTCATTTTGACCTCCAGTCCCTTTATCCCTCCATGTTCTCCTGGTCTATCTATTTGTGCTGGACCTGTGGCAAAGCATTCCAAGCTCGGATGGGTCTGAGCAGCAACAATCTGACACACTGTGGCTTGATTGACACACTGTACGTTGACTGACACACTGTAAGTTGACTGACACTATAGCTTGACTGACACACTGTAACTTGGCTGATACACTATAGCTTGATTGACACACTGTAACTTGACTGACACACTGCAACTTGATTGTAACATAGTGATGTAATGTTAGCCCACTACAAGAATGAAGGACAACCACCAACCTCCCCCAAATCCCATTGAGGGAGCTAGATGGTGCACTAGAGTACTGCCCTGGAGTCAGAAGAATTGAGTTCAAATTCAGTCTTAGACATTTACTAGCTGTGTGATTCTGGTCAAGTTGCTTAATTTCTGTCTGCCTCAGTTTTCTTAATGGTAAAATGGTAATAACAATGCACTTATCTCAGTGGCTTGTGAGGATCCAGTGAGAGAACATTTGTAAAATATTTAGCACAATGCCTGCACTTAATAAATGAAGATTATGTCCTTCCCTCTTCCTCACTGTAGTTTTTTTTTCCTAATTGTTGTTGTTCAGTTGTGACTCTGTGACCTTGTAGACCATAGCATGCCAATATTGTTCATGAAGTTTTCTTGGCAAAGATACTGCAGTAGATTATCATTTCCTTCTCTAGTTCACTTGTTTCTTGTCCAATTTTAATTCCATATTAGGTATATCACATGTATTATAGAATAGGGAAGTGGTTTTGCTATTGACAGAAACAGGAAAGTATAGAAAATGACTAAGTTTCTTGATAAATAAGTAGATTTCAGATCTGGGCCAAAAAAAATCAGCTAAACTGAACTACATCTTCAGTTCTCAAAAATGTTCAATACTTGACTACAATAAACCTTCCTTAGCTCATGTGGTTCCTTAACTTTGCAATACCTTATTACCTGTACCTTAGCTAATCAGTTATCAGACATTTATTAAATTACTACCAAGTGCCAAATGCTGTGATAGGATCTCACCCAGCCATCATGGAATTTATATTATATTGGGAGAGACAAGATGTACATCTGCAAGATAGATGCAAAGTCCTCAGAGTCTGTTAAAATCATAATTGTCCTTCAAAACTCAGCTCAACTATTCTCTTGTCCATGAAATATTCACTGATCTCAGTCATTCCAGCCCAGATGAGGAATAAAAATTATCTTTCTTTTCACTCATTGTGTGTATATATATATATGCATATATATATATATATATGTAGTTCTTACCTCATCTATTATACATTATAATTTTGGTATCACATTACATATTTATCATGTGTTATATCACTCCTTTACTAAGTTGTAATCTGCATGAGGGCAGAGAGGAATACAGTGTCTTAACTATATACCTTGCCCAGAGATTTTTAGTTAGGTGCTTAATGAAGCATTACTTCCTGGGCAATAAGAAGCAGGAGGGACTTGGTTTATGTGCAAACTGGATTCTTTGGTCTCCTTCATAATGAGAAATCATTGAAGAACTTCAGAGAATTTAGAATTGGAAGGGAGCCTTGATGTTATCCAATTGATAGATCAATTCAACAAGCATTTATTAAGCGCTCTCTGAATGTGAGGCACTGAGCTCAAAAGTAAAAAAAAAAAAAATGGAAATCCCTACCCTCAAGGAGTTTACATTCTTTTGAGGGTGAGACTTATACAGATAAATATAGAATACATCCAAAATATTGGTGGGGAGGGGACCAAAAAAATCGGGGGTGTCGGTTGAGAGGGATTAGAGCTAAACTCTAGTCTAAACTAAGCATTGAAGGAAGTGATAGATTATCTAAAGCAGAATTGAAGAGGGATTATATTCTAGGCATAGGCCAGTTTTTGCAGATGCATGGAGCTGGTATATGGAATCTTACCAATGGTTAAAACTGAGTAGGCCAGGTTGGCTGGAATGTAGGTAGCCTTAAGGGGAGTAATATGCAGTAAACTTGGAAAGGTAGGATGGAATGAGCTCTGAAGGACTTTAAATGCCAATGAGAACAGTTTATAGTTTATCTTAGAGTTATTGGTAAATCTTTGGAGTGTTGTGAGTAGAGGGATGATTTGGGCAAATGTGACTTCAGGAATTTCAAGTTGACTCTATGGAAGACGGATTGGAAGGCAATTAAACACAGATGGAATCACAAAAGAAGCAAAACTATCCTTTGGATATATAATTTAGTTGATTTTTTTGACTAATGTTGAAAATAATTTTTTCTTCATATGGTCATTTTGACTTTGTTCTCACATGTTTTTGGTGGCTACAGGTCACAAACTGGTTAAAGACTATTTCTTTACTGTGGGTGAAATAATTTTAACATATTAACCATATTAGTGTTTAAGAATGTTGCTAATTGCTTTCACATATTCTTTCATAAAATGACATAGAAAAGTTCTCTTGACTTGCAGATACAACATGGATTTTCCACATTTTTGAGGTACTTGAAAAGAGTGAAGATGATTGGAATGGTGGCTGTTTTTTCTTTGTATTTATAAAATGGAAACATTCTTGTCAAATTAACCCCAGATGTTTTTGAAAGATTATAATGGTTTGTTCAATCCCATTAATATTTATTGAGTCCCAAGGAAATGAGCCCCCATGGCACTGAAAGTGAAGAGGAACTGAATTAGGTCTTTCCTCCTTGATGCTGAATCTTGAGTGGAAAGGTTGGGGAGATTGCAATTTCAAACTTCTATTTCTCCCTTACAATTTAAAGAGTTTATGACAAATCTTTGACAGAAATGCTGCTGGCTTAGATTCAATGCAGAACAACAGAGATTTTTTTTTTGAGCACCTATCGTGCATTGTGCACTCTGCTAGGAGGTTGGAGAGAAAAAAAAAATTCAGATAAGACATGTTCCTTACCATTTGAGGTGGTAGCTGTGCATAAAACAGTATTGCAAAATAATACATGATAGATGCATTGAGTAATCCATTTTATCTAGAATGCAGAGTATAAGTACCAGAGTAGGGGGAGAGTTATGTTGCTGGAAAGGCAGGTTAGGGCCTCTTGTATAAGGTCTTGATGTCAGACTGAGTTTTTTGAACCTTATTTGGTAGCTAATTTCTCTTTGCTGTGGGGAGACATTTAGTTTTCTTGAGATTAGGATATTCTTTTCAGTATCCTCAGAGAATAGGAGAATCCTTCATAATATTCCATTTTTATACTTCTGAATGTCATTTATTTAATTTTAAGGAAACCTCCAAAATTTTATGGATTCATAGAGTTGATCATTCTTTCCTTCCCTTTCTGTATTGTGATATATTCATGACTTGATCTCTTCAGAAGTATTTTTAGTATTTTATTCCATTAAAAACAATTTTTAGTATTTGATTTTGTTTTTAAATTTTGAGGTCCAAATTCTTTCTTCTCTTTCCTCATTGAAAAGGCAGGCAATCTGATACAGATTATAGACATGTAGTCATGAAAAACACTATCTTAGTGATATTGTAAAAGAAAACATAGACAATCCCTCCCACTCCACCCACCCCCAAATAAAAATTAAAAAAGTAAGCTTCATTCTATATTCAGAATCCATCAATTCTTCAGTCTCCAATTCTCTGCCACCAGAAAAGAGCTGCTATAAACATTTTTGTACACATAGATCCTTTTTCTTTTTTTTCCTTTTTTGGGATATAGATCTAGTAGTAGTATTGCTGGGTCAAGGAGTATTCACAGCTTTATAGTCCTTTGGGCATAGTTCCAAATTGATTTACATAAATCAGTTAAAAAATTCTATGAATTCTACTAACAATGCATTAATGTCTCAATTTTCCCATATTCCCCTCCAATACTTTTCATGATCCTTTTCTGTCCTAGTAGTCAATCCTATAGGTGTGAAGTAGTACCTCAGAAGTATTTTAATGTGTATTTCTCTAATCAATAGTAATTTAGAGCATTTTCCCCTATGGCTTTGATTACTTAAGCTGAAAACTGACTCTTTATATTCTTTGACCATTTATCAATTGGGGAATGGTTCTTATTTTTTTAAAAAATTGATTCAGTTTTCTATATATTTGACAAATGAGGCCTTTATCAGAGAAACTTACTTTAAAATTTTTTCACAGTTATGATTGATAACTGTATTTCCCTATATCCTTTCTCCCCTTTTTATTCTATTTTCTTTTTCCTTTCACTTTGTCCCTCTTCAAAAGTATCTTGCTTCTGACTACCTCCTCTAATCTGCCCTCCTTTCTATCAGCTCTATCCTCCCTTATTTTATGTCCTTTCCTTCCTACTTTTCTGTAGGATAAAATAAAATTTCATACTCAAATGAGTATCTATATTATTTCCTTTTTGAGTCAATTACAATGAGAATAAGGTTCAAACATTCCCTGTCACCTTCCATATCTCCCTTTCAACTGTAAAATCTCTCTTTTATGCATGATAATTTATTTTAATCTATGCCTCTCTTTCTCTTTCACCCAGTGCATTCCTCTTTTTCACCCCTTAATTGTGATTTTTAAAATATCATCTCATCATACACACACATACATATATATATATAAATCTACATGTATACATGACTTCTAATTGCCCTAATAATGAGAAAGTTATGAGTTACAAATATCATCTTGAAGATATGTAAACACTCTAACCTTATTAAGTTCCTTATGATTTCCCTGTCTTATTTACCCTTTAATACTTCTCTTGAATCTTGTATTTGAAAATAAAATTTTATATATAAAATTATATATATATATATATAAATTATATACTCTGATCTTTTCATCAAGAATACTTGAAAGTCCTCTCTTTGTTTGAATATCCATTTTTCTCCTGAAGCATTTTACTTTGTTTTGCTTGGCTGCAATACTAGCTCTTTTGCCTTCCAGAATATTATTTTCCAAGTCGTCTGATCATCTAATGCAGAAGCTACTAAATCTTGTGCTATTCTAATTGTGGTTCTGTGATACTTGAATTGTTTCCTTCTGGAAGTTTGTCAAATTTTCTCCTTGACCTTGAGCTTTAGAATTTGGCCACAATATTGTTAGGAGTTTTCATTTGGGGATATCTTTCAGGAGATGAGATGAATTAATTTAATTTCTATTTTTCCTCTAGTTCTAGAATATCAGGATAGTTTTCCTTGATAATTTCTTGAAAGATGAGTTCTAGACCATTTCTGATCATGTCTTTCAGGCAGTATAATACTTTTAAATTATCTCTCCTAGATCTGTTTTCCAGTACAGTTGTTTTTCCAATGAGATATTTTACATTGTTTTCTACTTTTTCTTTTTTTTTATTTTGCTTTATTGTTTCTTGATCTCTCATAAATTCATTGACTTTTACTTGCCCAATTCTACTTTTTTAAGGACTTATTTTAATCAGTGCATTTTTGTGTAATCTTTTTCATTTGATCAATTCTGCTTTTGAAGGAATTTTCTTCTTCAGTGGATTTTTCTACCTCTTTTACCATTTGGCCTAGTTTTTTTTTTTTTTGTAAGGTGCTCTTGTCTTCATAATTTTTTTTCCCTTGGGTCTCTTTTACCAAGATGTTGACTTATTTTTCATGACTTTCTTGCATCAATCTCATTTCTATTCTCAGTTTTCCTCTACCTTTTTTTACCTGATTTAAAAAATTCTTTTTAACCTCTTTCATAGCCGGAGACCAATTTGTATTTTTCTTTGAGGATTTTGATACAGGAGTTTCAACTTTGTTGTCTTCTTAATGTGTTTTGATCTTCCTTGTCATCATACTTTATATTGTCAGAATTTTTTTCTGTTCTTTGCTCATTTTTTTACTCTATTTCTTGATTTTTAATTCTTTGCTAAAATTGGACTCTGTTTTAAAGGGGAAGGGTGCATTGTCACAATCTTCAGGAGTTTTGTGCATCTGTTTTCAGAGCTTGTTTTGGGGGTCTGTAAGTTTTCAGATTTTCTAAGGTGGTATCATCTAAAGAGAGGTATGTTTATTCCTTTCCTGGTCTTTGTCCTTGTCTGTGTGTGACCACAAGTACTTTTTTTTTCCTCCCCTGGAACTGCTTCACTGTGATCACCAAGCTCTGGTGTGCTGGTGCTCCTGGAACTGCCTCCCAAGTCTAAAATTCAGATGCAGTTATGAGCAATGCAACAGAATCCTGCCTTCTACAGTTAACCAGTCATTTTTTGAGTATCTAAACTACCTCTCACAATCAATAATAAAATTCTCATATGTGAAAGATCCATTATCACCCATGATTTTATACATGTTGTCTCCTTGTCTGTCTTATATTCATTGCTCTTTCTCAATTTTTTTTTGCTCACCTACATAGGCTGTTTCTCTTTTTGTCACATATATTTTCAAGCTTTGCATCCACTGAAGAGCTAATGTGCACTCTACGTTAATTTTCAAGAATGAATTCAGTTACCCTTAATCTTGCTATAATTGTGATTTCTGTTCAGGAATTCTCCTTTATCCTGAAGTTAAAAAAATGGAATCTCTCTTAGTCTGGGGGAGGGAATGGTGAGGCTGAGTTAACATTTCTTCCTTGAACTCAATATTTTAAAAATTATAAAATGTCCTGAGATGATGCTAGAGCCCAGTGCTTGGACATTAAATGTCCAATGTATCATGGGACATCATTAAAGGACTTTGAAGTATTTTTATATATTTGTCTCCTTTTAAATAGCTAAGTGCATGACTGAGTGAGTTAATTTTCAAGCAAGGTAATGTGGGGATTGCATCAGTCTGATAGCTGTGGGAAAAGGAGGCAAAAAGAGGAAAGGAGAAGGAGAAAGATAAAGAGAGAGGAAAGAAGTAAAAGGAAAAAGAGGGAAAGAGAAAGAAAGAAAAAGAAACTAGATTCTTCCCTTCCTTCAGTCATTCTTAAGCTATTGCTGCTACTTAGTGGATGAGAATAATATTGATACAGCCTCGTTGCAACTCAAAAATTGTATTTAGTGGGCAGTATGCAGAGAATGTTTCTCCACATCATTTCTTTGAATAGATTGCTTCTCTATCTCCCCAGGGGGTCTCCTCTTCCCATTTTATGTGCAAAATTGATTTTTGTCTTCAAAATCCTTTCATGGAGCTTAGGGTCTTTCAGCAAAAGCATCACAAATCATCATCAAATGTCAGGCTTCTTTAGGGAAAAGCAAGGTCATTTTTGTTGTGCCCATTCTTCATAGGACTATAATTTCTGTTGTTGCCCTTGCCATCTTTCTATCTTTGTATCTGTGACATGGTTTCGCCCCTTTGAAGTTCTGGCTTCTGAATCCCTCACAAGCTAAAGCAGACCTTTTTTTAAAAAACCTGACATAGATTGACAAAAAAGAATTGATGGCAGCTGATTGACGCAGAAGATATAGTTTAGCAGTCTGGGCTGAGTCATGGATCCTAATGCCATAGAGTTATTCCTCTTTCCTGTGTATTTATTGAAATCATTCATAATATCAGTCCCTTATATTACATGATGATTTACATATACCTTCCAAAAGATTTTCATATCTATTATCTTGTTTGATTTTGGATTTCATTTATTGTCTCTCCTATTTACCAGTTGTGTTATCATGGGAAAGCTATATCAACTCCCTAACCTTCAATTTCCTCACATGTAAAAGAGGCATGATAATAACTTCCCCAAATTCATCCATAGGTTGTGGTGAAGATCAAATAAATGATTTGTGGAAACATAAAATGATCATGATTACAACTCTGTGAGGGAGGAAGGACTTAGATTATTATTTCTATTTATTTGATATTTATATACTCAAATGGATTTGTCATGTCACTGATGTGGTTATTTCCTTTAGTGATATAAACCATGACCAATGTATGTCTTTCGGGTCTTGCTCTGTGTTAACCACTGTGAATGTGCCTAATGAACTGGATGCCTTCCTCAATTTCTTTTGAAAAGATATAGAATCATCAATATAGAGTTGGAAGGTATCTTGGAAGCTAATAAATTGTGTTTCTTTTTATGGATGAAGAATCTAAGACACATAAAAGATTAACTGACTTGCCCAGGATAAAACACACACATAGTCTCTGAAGTGGGATTTGAACTGTAACCTTCCTGACTGCAAGTCCAATGAAAATTATAGACTGCTTACCTCATCTCTAATAAGATAATAGATAATAATCTATTGCTTTGACCATATGACCAGTCCATCTTCCTTTTCATACACACATTTCTTTGATGATATCCTTTACTTTGCTTCTCTTTCCTAATTCTCTGCTTGGTAGTGTGTTATAGTCTGTTCATGATTGCTATGTGCTTTCTATTGTCCTTTAGGTGACAGTTATTTTCATGTCTTTGGAGACTAGCATTCCAACGTCTTGTGGCCACATATCACTCATCTAATGAATGAGGAAATGCAACTAGAGCTCAATTTGGAACCTATGTTTCTTAAGAAGTAGTGATAGAATTTATGAATTCAATTATGTAGTGGTGATGGTGCTGAGTTCAGCAGCCATAAAATCCCTTAGATTGAATCAGCCTTCTTTTTGATCTGTTTCCTCGTGGGTCAGTTCCCATCTCTAAAACTGAGACAGAGAGAAAAATGGGAATGGTATGTCTCAGTCTAGGAGAAACTTGCAAATTTTTTTTAAGCTTTGGAAAGAAAAGGAATGAGAATTATAGTAGTGAATGCTAGGATTCTCTATTTGTTCTGCTTCCTTATGATTTCCTAAAATATTGCTACTGGTTTATCTCTTTCTAGCCATATTTGGTCAAGAAAAGTTATTTTGGTCAAGGTTAAGACTTACCATGTTAAGAGAATCAGACGGATCTCTCTCTTGCCTCACCTTTTCAATTGCCCTTACAAATCTCTTCTTTCTCTGCATTTTGAAAGCACTTAGGATTGTTCCCACAATCTAATTAATACTTGTACATTAACCTTGTCATTCCTGGGAAGATTATAAACTCTGGAAGGACAGAGATTATAGATTATATATTTTTTTGTATCCTTCATGGTAATTACTGTCTTGGTGCTTAGTAAACATTTATTAACCTAATGTGCTTGTAAGTTCAGGTCTGAAGCTATATATGTTCCAATCAATCAATATTTTTTAGCATTTACTATGTGCCAGGAAGGCAATGAAGTGACGCAGTGAATAAGAGTGCCAGGACTGAAGTCGGGAAGACTCATTTTCCTAAATTCAAGTCTGGTCTCAGACACTTACCAACTGTGAGATCCTAGGTGAGTCACTTAACCCTGTTTGCCTCAGTTCCTCATCTGTAAAATGAACTAGAGAAGGAACTGGCCAACCACTCCAGTATATTTGCCAAAAAAGCAAAACAAAACAAAACAAAAAAACACCCAAATCTAAATGGGATCATGAAGAGGCAGACATGATTAAAACAACTGAACAACAGCAATAGCTGTGGCAGTAGTAATAACAATAAAATCATGTGTTAGGCACATGGGGATACAAAAAAAGGCAAAAGAGTGTCTTTGTTCTCAAGGAGCTTACAGGCTTGCATGTTTCTAAGCAAGGCAGCACATCAGTGAGTGTTCAGTTACCAGTAAACCCTCAGATCTTGACACTGGTAAGAAATCACAGCTACTTTCTAGATCACCTTCACTAACTCTCTAAAAAGTTATCAGACTTGGCCACTAAATCTGTACTATTTGGTCAAATTTCCTTCTGCTTCCAGACCCCTCCTTGTCTTTTACTGGGGGGCTGTGATATAGGGTATATTTTGCTTCTAAACAAAATTTTCTAAAACTCTTCAATGCTTTTGGATGTATTCAGAAGAGTGTCTAGTATTTCATCAATTGGAAGAGCTATGGGTTAGAGAACAGGAAGAGCAAATAACTTTCAATTCTTCATGTCCTGATATTAATAATAATTCCAATTATATAGGACTTTAAAATACATAAAACACTTAATTCACAATAATTCTATGAGATACATAGAGCAAATATTAAGATACCCATTCTATAAATAAAGAAACTAAGGTTCATTATGGTTGTATGCTTTACCCAGGGTCATAGAAATAGTCAGATTTAGAGCTGGGATTTAAAATCAAGTGCTTGCTGATTCAAGGACTAAGGTTCTTTCACATGTTTCCTTAATATTGGATTGGCAGCTCTCCCATAACCTCCAGCTCCATGGATTCCAGTAATTCCTAAAAGAGAGGGATGATTTAAAACAGCCTCTTTATACCCTATTTGACCTATGCTCCATTCTCAACATCCTTCCCCCTGCCTAACTCACCATGCCATAGGTGAGAAATCATTCCCTTAGTTCTCACTTTTCCCTTGTATACTTTGTAACTCTGCTTCCCCCCCAAGGTGATTCTATAAGAAGGACTTTGTGTCATTTGCCATCTGCCTTCTGCCAGTTAGAACTTTTCTTCTCATTTATCTTTTACACACTCATCTTGCCTGCTCAGATTATATTTCCTGTGTTTCCATTAAAGGGATTTCTGTTTGGTGGTCACCTTGTCCTAGTGATTAGCATTTAAGAGGTTTCTTGGTTGGGCTAAGTAATTGTTTTAGTTTTATATCTCCTTGTTCCTAGTGCTTTGAATCCATTTTCTCCTTGTTTTATATCTGACTTATTGCCTTATGTTGACTTTTAGCATTATTGTATTTCATGACTCTTGGATGTTTTCCTGGCTTTTGACCCCCAGAATCTTCTTGCCTGCTGGCTTCTGAGCACTGGGGCTCAAGGGTGTGCTGAAGCTAACTTGAAACAGCTTGCAAGAACTAATTGTTAAATTTTGAGTGGGAGCATTTACAACTCAGCAAATGCTACAAATCAGGACTTGATTTATTCTTTTGTTGAGATTACAGAAAGCAATGAAAAAATCATTAATAATGCAGATTAAACTTGAGTGTCAGGTGTGTTTTTTTTTAAAGGAAGATGATTTTTAAACATTTACCAACACACTGATGGTCTTGAACTCCATTTAGATGAAAATTACTCCCTTTGGCTTCTTGGTTCCTTTCTTTCCACTATTTTTGCAGTTCACTATAGCTCCTGGTCCTTTAGAAGGTCACATGTGCAAAGTGGTAGGAATCCAACCTGATCCCTTTTAATTTATTAACAACAACAACAACAACCACCACGACTAAAACATTTAAGTTGCTGTGGGCCAAGATACAAGACCACCAGAAAAGGAATTTCAGAGAAGAGAGTTTTGAATAGAAATGCCTGATTTCCTGAAGACTTAACTCAAAACCATCAGTAAAAGCATTTTGACTTGTTCCTGTGAGGTACTATTCAGTGATATCTTTGGAAACCTGGGTTGAACTACAAAGGTTTTCATAGAATGGATATTAAATATCTGAATCATACCTAAGATCTAACTTGTAGTAAAAGAAAAGTAATCACCTTAGAAAGGATGAGTTCTATGGGACTGGTGATCTCAACTGGGTTACATTTCCTGCCAGCCGAAGCCTAGAAACCAGTAAGGAAAAGATAATATTTTGTATTGAACTAAACAGATTGGAACCAAAGACCAAATTTAGGACTAAATTTGACTATCCAAGACCTAAAGTTTTTCAAGCTATGGGTTGATCATACTTTAGCATCTCAGGGAATAGAATTATGATAGGAGATATTCTTGGTACTGAGAAGACTAAGTTCCTTAGCTCTTATTTTTCCTTTTTATCAGCTACTGGGTCAAATAACTCCAGACTTTATCTCCAGACTTCAGTCTACTATTCTCACATCCACAAAACCCTCTACTGTGCAAGTCTCTTCTAGAGTCCAGAGTGGGCCTGGGTGGTGGGGTCATGCAACTTTGAGCTACCTTGGAGGTAATAGGTGAGACATGTCTAGGGCATGGTGATTGGATGATTTCAGACCAGTTTACCTTGGCATACCCTGTGAGTCTTCCCAGCCTTTCTCTTCCCAGATTATGGCAACTGCCATGGTTTTGAGACTGGACCAGGAAATGGGAAATCCTGAAACATTAGAGTATGGTGACTGGACCTTGGGCCAGCATAGCATAGCTGTCAATGAAAGGGTTAAAGTCATTATCTTGGCTGCTTCTAATTGTTAGATCCCACTTTATTCAGGTATGGCTCATTTTCTTGATAGTTTTTTTTTATTCCTTTCCTCCCTTTTGCCTTTTCTACTTTCAGCTTGTTTTTTTCCTTGTCACACACAGACTTTGAAATCTCTGGACATGTTCCATATTGCAGTAGTGAGTCAGACGTGGGTTCCCTCATTTTTCAAGACTTGCCACCCATGACCTTGGTGATTGGTGAGCCAAGAAGACATGGAAGGAGAGTCACTCTACTCGATTATGGCAGTGATCTCACAGGATGAATATACAATTGATTTTCATCATGTTCCTATGAAATCTATTGATATTTAAGGGGAATAAATTAGAATGAGTTCTTGATTGTGGAGGCTTAACAGAGATTCAGGAAAAGACAAAATGATGGATCATTCATAAATCACTCATATTTACTTTTGAAATGCTGCCACTTGGAAGATACTATGCTCAAGGGTCAACATCTTCTCAGATCATTCAGAAAGCATACACTCCTTTGCAGAGGAAAAAAAATACATTCTGTAGTACTTTTTAAATTCTCTGATTTTATTGGCACTTTATTTTTTGATACAATTACACACACACACATAATGACACAATTTTGTGAAGGGACAGCTAGCTGGGCTTTTACACTATTCTTATAGGTGCTTATGGCAGAGAATGTGAACCTAAAACCACATTTAGGCAGTGTAAAAAGAACTCCAGAATAGGAAATTATATCTTCCTTGGTTCTCATTCTACAATTGATTTGCCTGGGCTTTCTCTGACATTTCACTGAAATGTGGTATTAACCTTGAGTTCTCCAAGGGTTTTGCCATTAGAGCCAAAGTTCATATAGGTCCAACTAAGCTGTAAAGACTTCATGTACAAAATATGGTGATAAGTTGTGTTTCTGTTATCTGAGGTGCAGCCTAACTAAATTTTTAGAGGTTCAGTGGAAAATTGGCCACTAGGTGATGAATTTTGTTGGTCACAGTAGCTCATGAAGACTACAGGCTAGAGTAGTGTTTAGAAATTGTGTTCAGGAAAACAACTGCTAAAAGGAAAAATACATAGCTATTTGCAAACATATTTATTTTTTTCCTTTTAGATTATAAGCTTGACTATTTTTATCTTATTTTTTTTATTCCCAATACTGAACTTAAATGCTTTTCAAGTAATAGATGCTTAGTAAATATTGGTTGAGTTATTGATAAGGAATTATTGAAAAAAATTTCCAAGTCCAAATCAATCATGTGGGGGTCTGTGGCATGCTTTTAAGTAGTGTTTATAATAAAAGTATTTGGGAACCATTGTTACAGTAGAAAGAGTAATGGATCTGGAAAATGAAGACCTCATTTCGTGTCCTGTCTTTGCCCTCTATTAGTTGTGTGACTGTGCAAAACACTTAAGCTCTCTAAGATTCAGTTTCCTTATCTGAAAATAGGAAAAAGATATAGTAACTGGGCTACCTATAGCTTTGGGCAGCTAGGTGATGCCATAGTTCATAGAGCATTGGGCTGGGAATCAGAAAGACTCATTTTCTTGAGTTCAAGTTTGACCTCAGGCATTTACTAAATTGTGATCCTGGGCAAGTCATTTAATCTTGTTTGCCTCAGTCGCTCATCTGTAAAATGAATTGGAGAAGACAATGGCAAACTATTCCAGTATTTTTGCCAAGAAAACCCTAAATGGAGTCATGAAGAGTTGGATATAACTAAAATGACTCAACAATAAAAATCTATAGCATTGTTGTATTTGATGAAGGTAGTGCTGATAAATGAGCTATTATTACCACTGGCAATAATAAATAGCACAACTTTGAGATACAACTGTGTGTGAGGAAAAATTCATTCTTTTGCGTCCTTGTGAGCTTGGTGTTCCATATGCAGAGGCCTTACTTCAGAAAACAGTAATACCCTGGTTAACTCTCTTTGGAAGCTAGGAAGGGGGAAATTTAGGAATATTCCCTAAGTTCCAGGAAATGATGTAGTCTGTGGGAAATTGATCCTAGGATTTTAGATCCATGAGTTTAAATCCAAAGTTTTAGAGCTACAAAAGACAAGCCATAGAGATCATTTAGTTCAAACCATTTGTTTTGCAGATAAGGTGAATGGAATTGTCCAGAATCACTCACACAGTTGTTATTAATGGCACTAGAGCAAAGAATTGGAAAAGCAATGGATACCCTTCAACTGGGGAATGGCTAAACAAATTGTGGTACGTGAAGGTAATGGAATACTATTCTATAAAAATGATGAACAAGCTGATTATAGAAGGGTCTGGAAAGATTTACATGAACTGATGCTGAGAGAAACAAGAAGAACCAGGAATACATTGTACACAATAACAGCAAGAATGTGCAACTATGAAGGCTTGATTCTTTTGAATTGTTCAATGATCCAAAACAATAGACTGTACAGAAAATGCCATCTGCTTCCAGAAAAAGGTCTAAGAAGACTTAGCTCAAAGGAGACCAAGATCAATACATCATTTGTTCAATTTTTTTTTAATCTCTCCCATGGTTTTTCCCCTTTTGCTCTAATTTTTTCTTTCCCAACATGATTCATAAAGCAGTGTGTATTAAAAATAAATAAACTTACTACAATAAAAAAGTAATGGCACCAGGATTGCAACCCAGATCTTTTGACTACATATCCAGGGCTTATTCTATGATCTCACTCTGCTTAATTTAGAAAATTATATAGTAAATTATCAATAAAACACCCATCACAAAATTGTCCTCATTATCAGGTGGTTAAAAAAGTACATTTAGGAATGTAAAGGAATAGATTTTTTTCCAAGGCAAGTAATGATTATGGATGTTAAAACAATAACCCATTGTCTCTTTCCCCCCCTCAATTGTGTCCTGACAGAGGTAAATGTTTGTCAAAAGTAGTGGGATAGGTAGATATTAGTTTTCAAATGTGAGTTAAATAAAAGATATATTTCTTTATTCTCATTTAGTAATTGCTTTTTTCCCATTCACTAAGGCACACCTAAAGGGGTTATATAAATGATTAAAAAAGCACTCTAAACATAACTGAAGGACGAATGAAAGAACAACAGGGAAGATATCCTTTATAAACTGCTATAATAGCTGAATAATTTGTTGTTTGTTTCAGTTGTGATCCCTTTTGGGGTTTTCTTGGCAAACATACTGGAATAGCTTACTATTTCCTTCTCCAGCTCATTTTATACATGAGACACTGAGGCAAACTTTTGCCCAGGATCACTCAGTTGGTAAATGTCTGAGGCTAGATTTGAACTCATGAGGATGAGTCAGATTCCAAGCCCAGTGCTCTACCCATTATTCTATCTAGCTTCCAAAATATGAACATGTTAGCAAGACATTAGCAATTTTTCTAGATTAATTTATAGATTTAATACAATATCAATGGACAATTCTAAAAATTTTAGATAAAATGATAATTTCAATTCTATGAAAAAATAAATGGATAGGCTTATTAAGGGGTACTTTGTTTCTATCATATTGTACATCATACATTAATATATGTTTTATAAACTTATGAATGTTAAACAGTGGAGGAAGGATCTATATTGTTCAATAAATAGTAGCTTAGCATAATACCTGGTATATAGTAAGTCCTTAATATTTATTCATTGATTATTATTGGGAAAATTAATTAAAAGTGAGTTTATATATACATCTTTCTTACACATAGACTTTAATAAATATTAGCTGGATCGTAAAGTTAACGTTAAAACAATAGCAACAACAGTAAAAACACGAAAAGTTAGAATAAAGGAAGGTAGAAAGAAAAGGAGATGAAGCAGAAGGAGAGAAAAAAAAGAGCATATTTTCCAACTTCTAGTAGAAGCCAGAGGTTTCAGTCTGAGTTCTCTTTTCTTAGTTCCTCATGGGATTCCCATGGTTCACAATAATGAATTTGTTTTTTGTTGTATCTCAACTTTCCTTTCACCTATTGCCTTTATATCATTGATTCTTTCTTGGTTGGCTCATTAAATCTTAGGTGGGACAGGGAATGAGTAGTGAGGTGGGTGGATTGAAATCAAATTAATCTTTTTTTTTTTTCATTCAAGGAATATAATGGTATTCAAGCAAGGTTGTAATTCCCTCAAACTACTATTGTATTTTTCTTTTGTTTTACAAATAGACTTGTAGAAAAGCTCCATTATCTGCACTCCTTCACCTCCCATTCCATTCTCTATCCATTTTATTCTGACTTCTGACTCAAACTACTCTCACTAATTTAACAAAAATCAGATCCAGTGTCCCCAGTCCTCATCTCAACCTCTCAACCATTCTCATCCTGGATATTCTTTCTTCCTTTAACTTCTGTGATACTTTCTCTTGGTTCTTCTACTTATCAGACAATAACAGTTTTCTTTGCTAGATTATCATTTCTCCCCTCTCCCCTCCCACAATTAGGTGTGAATGCCCTGTAAGATTCTACTTCTCTTTCTACACTCTCTCAGACTACCCATTGTCTGCTGGACACATCCATGTGGTTGTCAAACTCAAGATGTCCAAACATCTCTCCCCAAACATATTCTTTTAATCAACTTTCTCATTTCTGAGGGCAGCAAACTCCTTCCAGTCATTTAGGATTACACAGTTAGAATTTCCTTGTTTCTTACCCTCACTCCACATATCTAAGCAGACAAGTCAAGTTTTGTCACCTTTTATACAATAGTAGCTCTCAGAGTGTGATCAATATTTACACTAACTCATTGTTCAATTGTAGGAAAGTGTTTTTCAAATTTTAAACAACAAGTGAATGTTATTACTATGAGGCATTTGTTGTATATAGGATAATATGCTAGATCAAATAGAAGATTTAAAAAAAAAAAAGCTAACTGGTCCCTGCCTCATGGAGCTTATGATCTACAAAGAGTGCCTAAAAAAAAATCCTGATATTATTTTCTGGTCACTCAAACAGTCCTCTAAACATTGTTCTGTTTCCAGGAGGATTAAGAGTGTTTCTCATTCAATGCAGTTCCCATTTGATTTTTGAAGCACAAGTGCTCCAGTGAACACAATGACTGCTCTGCAGTGTGAAAATAAGTGGCTAATCATTTCTGGATCATGTCTTACAATTTTGGACTATTACCACTGAAGGCTACGATTGGGATTGAGAGGCTGAGAAATAATAGACTTGGTTCTACAGCATTATAATCCAAACTCCTATTGGATTTTAGTACTGAATAAATATTTGCTGAGCAAACATGGATGGGAGGCATACATTTATTCAGTGAAATGAATCCCAAAGTAGAAAAGGGTTTGAGTCTCAGCTCTGATATTTACAAGCTGTGTGATTTTGGCCAAAGCCAAGCTTTGTACTTCGAGCCTCAGTTTCCTTCTTTCTAAAGTGGAGATAATAATTGTACTATCTACCTAATAGGGTTTGTTCCAAGGATGAGATAAGA
Source organism: Myrmecobius fasciatus (assembly GCA_023553655.1). Classification (NCBI taxonomy): domain Eukaryota; kingdom Metazoa; phylum Chordata; class Mammalia; order Dasyuromorphia; family Myrmecobiidae; genus Myrmecobius; species Myrmecobius fasciatus. Next base: position 3,245 of record JAJPUD010007368.1, on the reverse strand, counting down.
TTATCAATCAGTAAGTATTTAATGAAAGCCTACTATGTGCCAAGGACTGTGCTAGGTTCTAGAGATACAAAAGCAATCAATGAATCTATCTTTACTTGCAAGAAGTTTGCATTCTAGAGTAGAATATTGATGTAGAGGATTTTGTAAACTACAGAGTCTGACATAAATGTAAATTGTAATCCTGGTTACAATTTGATATTTCAGGAGATATATGACCTCAGCAGAATGCTCGTTTCTTTGGTTATTGCAGATTATAGCTTATCCATACCTTCCTTTCCCATATGAAAAGCCATGTAGTAGAGAATAAAAAGCTCTGAATGGGAGGGAACTCAGAGGATTTGCTTTCAAATTCCACCTGTCACTTATTCCCTAGGTAACCTTGGTCAAATCACTAATCCTTGTGAGTTGCAGTTTTCTTAACTGAAATAATAGGATTGGATTCAATGACCTTGAAGTTTCTTTCCAGCTTGAAATTTTGTTCATATCTTTCAATAGTCAATCAACAAGAATTTATTAAGCACATAAAATGTTTTAGATACTGTGATAAGTGCTGGAGATGCAAACAAAGGCACAAGATAGGCTCTGGCCTTAAGGAGCTCACAATCTAATGGAAGAGACAGTGTGCAATTAACTATATATATATATGTATGTATATGTACACATATACATATATACATACATACATATATATCTATATATCTATATAAAGCTATGTACTGGATAAAAGGGAAATAATCAAGAGAGAAGGACCTAGAATTAACAGGATTAAAACCTGTGACTTTAGAGGAAGGGATTCAGGGAAGATAGAAAGTAGACAGTGCTTTGCTGTGCTATCCATAGTATTAAAAATCTTTCTCTGAACTTTCCATATATCATGGATATCAGGGCAACATTAGGGTTTTTCACCTCCTTCTCTGAAGATGATAGAGCTACTTTTTTATTCATAAATGTCACTTATGATTTTTAATGTGACCACTTGCATTCAAGTCATTATCATTATTAATGCTACAGCCTTTCTATCCTTCTGTTGTTTTTTTGGTCACCTGCAATGTTGAATCTTCTGAGATTTTGATGTCCTATGATTTAGTCATGTAGAGTCACTGGGATGAACAATATTGGTTTTTATAAAAAAGACTTTCATAGAATGGAGCCACCTGGGACACTTGATAGTACCATGCAATTTTTCAAATAGAATCCAGCCTGCATACTACCTCCTATTCAATTTCAAACCCACTTTATCATCCATCTGTAGTGCTTGCCATCTCATAATATGGGAAGGCTTTGTTTATATACTTTGGAATACATATGGCTTGAGGAGGTCATAGAGTCTCTAGGGGCTCTATACTATCTATACAATGCCCTTTACACATAGGAACATTTAGAAAACCTCAGAGTTCATAGGGAATCTCCATTCTATTTGGACTTGAGCATGACATTCTCCATGGCATGAGAAAAATATATATTTATTTAAACTTTTTATTTGCAAAGCATATGCATGGGTAATTTTTCAACATTGACCCTTGCAAAGCTTTCTGTTCCAAATTTTTCTCTCCATCCCCCTACCTCCTCCCCTAGATGGCAGGAAGTCTAATACATGTTAATTATGTTAAAATACATGACAAATCGAAGATGTGTATACTTATTTATACAATTATCTTGTTGTACAAGAAAAATTGGATCTACAGAAAAAAAAACCTGGGAAGGAAAACAAAATGCAAGCAAACATCAACAGAGAGAGTGAGAATGCTATGTTGTCATCCACACTCAGATCCCACAGGCCTCTCCCTGGGGGTAGATGGCTTTCTTCATCACTGAACAATTGGAACTGGTTTGAATCATTTCATTGTTGAAGAGAGCCATGTCCATCAGGATTGATCATCATATAGTATTGTTGTTGCCGTGTATAATGATCTCCTGGTTCTGCTCATTTCACTTAGCATCAGTTCATGCAAGTCTCTTCTGGCCTCTTTGAAATCATCCTGCTGGTCGTGAGAAAATATATTTTTAATGATTATATATGTCTTTTTATGCTTTATTTAGGATCATAGAGTCTTAAATGGAAAACTGATAGGAACCTTAGAGGACATCTAGTTCAAACCTGTAATTTTATAGATGAGGAAATTGAGTCCTAGAGAAGAGAAATTGTTTCAGAGGTACAGTAAGTAGCAGAGCCAGGATTTGAATGTAGGTCCTCTGACTCAAAATCAGACTCCCCTTGCTCCCCACTGTACCTATGATGTTGATACTTAGAGAATCTTTAAACAAAGTTATCACTGTAGTTATGTCTATCAGGAAATCTTCTACTATTAACATAAGCATGGGACATTTTTTTGGGGGGGGAGAATTGATAAGGGAACATTTGTTTCATTGAATCAAATACTTTTTAGTTATGGAAAAATTATAAACATAGTAGGATTTTTAATTCCAACACCTTTCACTAGATTATGAATGTGTGGCCTACTGAGTATTGAGTATATACACATATATACATGTACACAATATATGCACATGCATAAAATAGCATTTTTTTCAGTTGATACTCAATAGTATACATCTTGGAAAAAGTTTAATTGTACTAGAAAAATTGTGGAAAATCACCTACTTACACAATGAATTTTTCTGTCTGAAAATTGTTGGTCTGTCATTTCATCTTGTCTGACTCTTTGTGACCCTGTACTGAGTTTTCTTATCAAAGATATTGGAGTGCTTTGACATTTCCTTCTCCAGTAGATTTAGGCAAACAAAGATTATATGACTTGTCCAAGATCACATAGCTAGTAAATGTCTGTGGCTGGATATGAACTTAGATTTTCCTGAGTACAGGCCTAATATTCTGTCCATTGAGTCACCTAGCTGCCTCTACTGTGAAATTATTGAGAAAGAATGAGTGTCTCAAAAAGTTTGGATATGAATTCTCCTTCCATTGACTTTATCAAAAAATCTCTATTTTAAGCTCTTCCTCTACCACCAATTTCTTTCATCAGGGAATAGGTATAAATCATTAGTCTGTTCAGCTTCAGTCATGTGTTAACGTGCTATATCATCCACTTAAAGTTTAATTCATATTCATGATTTGCCCAATGTCGCATAACTAACCATTAATCAAATGGATCTGTGATTTCATCATTTTGGACATTCCCTCCAGTAACAGAAATAAAAGCCCATCTATGACCGCTGGTCTTGAATAACTGAATTATGTCCTCCCATAAGGTTATCATAAAAGGCTCTTCTGACATGCTTTTTTT
>JAJPUD010007367.1:49039-109048 GCA_023553655.1 Myrmecobius fasciatus | reverse complement strand
TCTTCAGTTACTGTTTTTAGTTCCTTTTGCAATTGACCAATTACATTTTTTTGTTCATTGCATTCTTTTTCCATTTTTTCTATTTTATTTTGCAGTGATCTCATTTCGTTTCCCCATGTTTCTTCTAACTCTCTTTTAAGATTTTTTATGTAATCTTCAAAGAAAGCCTTGTGACATGGAGACCAGTTTATGTCTCTCTTTGGGGCTTTTTCTGGAGTTGCTTTACCTTTAGGGGCCTCAGGATTTGAGGTCTGTTCTTCCCTCTCTCCATAAAAGTTGTCTATGGTGAGAGCTCTTTTTGATTTTTTATTCATTTTTTTTTAAAAAGGTGTGAGGTCTGTTTAGGGCACAGATGGGACAGCTGCTTTAATTTGCCCTGGGGCAGTTCTGCTGATTGAGTTATTTCAGGAACTGGGCAGCTCTGCTGATTGAATTAGTCAGGTGCTGGGCAGTTCTGCTTTAGTTCACCCTGGGGCAGTTCTGCTGATTGAATTATTTCAGGTACTCAGCAGCTCTGCTGATTGAATTATTTCTGGTGCTGATCAGTCCTGCTGATTGATTGATTGCTTTAAGGTGCTGTGTAATGGCAGCTAGGTCCCATGCTCATCAGGGGTTTAGTGGTTCACAATCTACCCCCCACAAAAGGCAGACCCTCCAAACCACCTGCCCACAACCAGGACAGATTGGTCCAAGAGGCCCGCAGAAGACTTCCAGGTGTGTGAAAAGCACAACGCTCCCACTCCTGTTCCGACTCCTGTTCCAGCTCCCTGCTCCAGCTCCCTGCCCTGGTCTCCCTGTGCTGCAGTCTGGGTTCAGCAGACCACCCCCCTGCCCAATTAAAACAGACCTGTTTTGAGGTTCTTCCAGAGTATCTTCTTCTAGAATCGTATTGTCCTCCAGATATTGTGGATTTTTTTTGCTTCAAAATCAGTCTAGAGGCTTCATATGTTGTTGGTTTGAGGGAAGGTTAGAGGAGGTTACAGAGACTCCTGTCTGATCTCTGCCACCATGGCTCCACCCCCTGAGATATATCTTCTCAGAGAATGATTTCAGAGAGTCTTGGAGAGACTTGCATGGAGTTTTGCTGAGCAAAGTGAGCAGAACTAGGAGATCATTATACACGGCAACAACAAGACTATCTGACAATCAATTCTGATGGACATGGCTCTCTTCAACAATGAAATGTTTCGAACCAGTTCCAATTGTTCAGTGAAGAAAGCCATATACACCCAGAGAGAGGGATATGAAATGTGGACCACACCATAACATTCTCATGCTCTCTACTGATGTTTGCTTGCATTGTGTTTCCTTTCTCTGATTTTTTTTCTTGCAGATATGATTTTTCTTGCACAACACTTATCATTGTTGTATATGTATACAACATATTCAATTTGTCAAGTATTTTAACATAATTAACATGTAGTGGATTTCCTGCCTTCGAGGGGAGGCGTGGAGACTGGGGGGGGGGAATTTGTAACAGAAAGCTTTGTAAGGTCAATGTTGAAGAATTACCCATACATATGTTTGCAAATAAAAAGCTTTAATAATAAAAAAGAGATATATCTTCTCAGTATATGTTCTTTATAAAATCTAATTTGTAAATTATTTAAATTCATAGTGGGATTCTAATCAATAATATTAATGTTATTGAAGAAATAACTGGAGATTCAGCCCTAATGATAAAACACACCAGAATGTGAGCTTAAACTGATGAGATTAGTTACCCTATCACTCCTTATGTGTAACTTTAGAACTCTGAGAAGGGAGATATAGCTAGCTACCCTCTGGGGAATCAATTTACCAATATATGGATTGAGAAATTAAATCCAGAATCTTGCTACACATAATATAGATAGTTAACAATATATAATAGCTATTCTAAATAAATTTTTAAAGACAAAATATAGGATCTGGTCCATCTAATCTATGAAGGAAACAGTGATTTCTAACCTTTCCAATTTTTTTTTTTTTGAGCCAATTGGAATTAAATGACTTGCTCAGGATCACATAGCTAGGAAGTGTCTGAGGTCAAATTTGAACTCAGGTCCTCCTGACTCCATGGCCAATACTCTATCCACTTGTCATCTAGCTGCCCTCTTTCTAGCTTTCTTACATCTTATATTCCACCTCCCTCCCTACCCAATTTACATTGCAATCCAATGACACTGGCTGGTCCTCCCACAAGACACTCTTTTCTTTTTCCATGCATTTTCACTTACTATCTCCTAAGTCTGGAATTCTGTTCTTCCTCTTTTTGTCTCCTGGCTTCTCCAACATCCTTCAAGTCCCAGCTAAAATTGCACTTTTTACAAGAGATTTTCCTGATCTTTCTTAATTTTAATTTCTTTCCCCCAAATTTATCCTGTATATGCCTTGCTAATATGTAGTTGTTTGTATAGCCCACCTACCCCTTTCTATTAGACTGTGACTTCCTAAAGAACTGGGACTTTGTGTAGGTTCTTAACTTGGGTTCTGTGTATAGTTTGCAGAGAATTTGCCAACTTGGACAGGAAAAAAAAAACAATTTTCACTCAGCTTCGTTTTCTTTTGTAATTCTATATGTTTAATTTTGTATGTTTAAAAACATTATTCTGGGAGGAATAATGAAAATATTATTCTACAACACAAAGGGGATAAGAACTCCTGAGAAAGGACATCTGACTACCAAAGAGATTCATGATGTGAAAAGTTTAGGAACTTTTGGTGTATTGTTTTCTTTCTCTGACTTGTCCCTCTTTAGTATGTTTATCGGGACCCTGTTTGTCTCATAAATGGAAAATAATAGAATACTTTCTTTCCCAATTTTTGAAATTCACAAAAATGTGTGATTAATTGTTCTTTTGATGTTTGATTGAATTTACTTAAATAAAACTATTGATGTTTTCAGTTTCTTGCATCATCATGTTATCCTATGTATATTCTTCCCTCTCTCCCCAGAGCCTTTCCAAATGACAAATAGTTGTTTTCTAGGTTATTTTTTAAAAAAGGGTGGGGGGAGCAAGCACAATTGATTGTTACATTAAGAAATTCTGAAAACATATACAAAGTATAACACCTGTAGAACTCCCACCTCCACAAACAGATCTTCTCATATCTCTTCATTTGAATACCACTTGATTTTTATAATTTTGTTACATTTATTTTTAATTTTTTGGTATGTCTTTACATTTAAATTGTTGTAATTAATTGCTGTGTACATTGTTTTCTTGGCTCTGCTTACTTTACTTTGTATCAATTCATTTAGATCTTTCCATGCTTCTCTGTATTCATTACGCACATCATTTCTTATAATTCAATAGTATTTCATTATATTCATCTATCATAATTTGTCTAGCTATTACTCAATTTATGGGCATCTGATTTGTTTCCAATCCTTAGCTATCACAAAAAGTACTGGATTAAATATTTTGGAGCATATGAGGATTTTTTTTTCTTATTGTTGGCTTTCTAGGTGTGTGAGTCCAATAATGAAGACTGGTTTAAAGGTATGGATAATTTAGTCACTTTATTTGTATAATTCCAAATTGCTTTTCAAAATGGCCATACCATTTTACAGCTCCATCAACAATGTCTTCATATGCTTTTCTTCCACAACTCTTCCAACATTTACTGTTGCCATTTTTTGTCATTTATGTCACTTCACAGTGTGAGGTAAAACCTCAGAATTGTTTTGATATACATTTCTTTTATTATTAGTGATTTGGAGCATTTTTTTCATGTGGTTGTGAATACTTTGTAGTTCTTTTGAAAACTTTTGTTCATATCCTTTGACTCTATATATTGGGGAATGATTATTATGTGTATGAACTGATATTATCTGTGCAAATGCTTTTCAGTTTCAAGTGATTAAAGTTATCTCTTTTATCTCTTGTAGGTGTCTCTATCATCTCTTGGGGCAGCTAGGTGGCGCAGTGGATAGAGCACCAGCCCTGAAGTCAGGAAGACCTGAGTTCAAATCCGGTCTCAGACACTTAACATTCCCTAGCTGTGTGACCCTGGGCAAGTCACTTAACCTCAATTGCCTAAGCAAAAAAAAAAAAAAAAGAATACATCTCTTACCCCAGATGTGAGAGGTATATGTATGACCTGTTTCCCTTCTAATTTTTTTTATTATATGATCTTTTATGTTAAGAATAGTTATCCATTTAGTATATAATATGGAGTGTGATGTGAAGGATTCATATAAGCCCAATTTCTGCCAGACTGCTTTTCAGTTTTCCCAGAATTCCCAGAATTTTTTTCATCAAATAGGGAATTCTCTCTTAGGTAACTTCTGTTTTTCAAATTTATCAAATATTATATTATTGAGTTCTAATGTTTCTGACTTTCCTTGTCTAATATGTTCCATTGATTTATCTCTCTATTCTTTAACTAATATTGTCTTGTTTTGATAACTGCTGTTTTATAAAATAATTTGATGTCTGGAAGTATTATTCCCTTGTCATCCTTACTTCTTTTTATCATTTCTCTTGATATTCTTGATCTTCTGGGTTTTTTGTTTGTTTGTTTGTTTTTTATTAAAGCTTTTTATTTGTATAACATATGTATGGGTAGTTCCCCAGCATTGATCTTTACAAAGCTTTACATTACAAATTTTACCCCCAGTCCCCTCTCCCCTAGATGGCAGGAAGTCCACTACATGTTAATAATGTTGAAATACTTGACAAGTTATGCAAGAAAAATCCTATCTACAAGGAAAAAAAAAGAAAATCAGAGAAAGGCAACACAATGCAAGCAAATATCAATAGAGATCATGAAAATGTTACGTTGTGGTTCTGGGTTTTTTTCTAAATGAATTTTGTTATTATTTTATCAAGCTCTATAAAGTATCCTCTTGGCAATTTGATTGGCAGCACATCAAAAGTATAAAATAATTTTGATTGTATTGTCATTTTAAAAATTGTATTGGCACAACCTAGCCATGAGCACTTAATATTCCTCTAGCTATTCAAGCTGTTCTTAAATTAGAAATTACTTCTAAATCCATCTGTTCCTTATTTTTTTTCCCTCTGGGAGTTAATATATGTATCATTCAATTTCATATTCTGAGACTAGTTCTTTCATGCTTGGAAAATCTGGGTAAGTTATATTTTTATAAATATTCATTTATTTTATTTAAGTCTTTTTTTCTAGAATATAATTGGACACAAGAATTTCTTACAATTTCTCCTTTTCCTCTTCAATTGCTGTTTTCATTTTTTCCCTTTTAGATTTGCCAGTTTGTTTTTCCTTTGTTTTTTGATTCATTATCTAATGGCCTGTTTATTTTATTAAATTTAGAGTTGGGAATGAGGCAAAGGACCTGAAGAAACCATCTTTTATTTGAATGGATTAAGACCAGCAAATGAATTTTCTCCTCATCTTTTAATATGAGCCTTTTGTTCCATATCTAAGAAATCATATTCACTTTTAAACAAGTATTCAGTTCCTGTGTACTTAACCTTCAGCATAGCTTTATTTTTTTTCCTTCGACTTCCTTTTACTATTATTTAAATAGCTTCTATCACCATAGCACCTGGGCAGCAGATGCTTTACCAAGTCTCATTGTGTTTCACATACTAGAAGGGGGTTGGAGCTGGATGCCTGTTTGCTCTTACTACTGATTAGCTGTTTTCAAGGAAACTGTAGCAATCATGAGGCTTTGTATTTGGAATACAGAATCCTTCCTTTGCCAAGAGTTAAGAAATATTTTTTCATTAATCCTTACAATATCCCTAAAAGAGAGATCATGGCACTTTAGTTTTATATTCAGATTTCCATATTCTTTTCAGAGTTCTTTTATGTTAAAAAATAATAATTACGGAACACTTTGTAACTGGGAGGTTTTTTAAAAATCACTTGCTATGGAGGTGACATATTTACATTTCATTTTGTGAGCAAGAATTAATATTAATCATATTTAGAGTCTTTAGCCTGGACTATCACAGCTCATGCCTGGATGTTTGTAATAAAGTAATACTAATTTTGGAAGGGGAAGGTGAGAAGAATATTATTCTTGGGGAAAAAATAAAAATCTGGAGAAGTGGAGACTGAGAACTGGAGTATCTCTGCCACTAGTTAACTATGTGACCTCATGTAAGTAATTTCATTTCTCTGATCTATGATTTCCTCACAAATGAAGACATAAAACTAAATTTTTGGAAGTCATGGGGTTTAGAGCTAGAAGGGACCTTAAGCAGAGAGTTAGTATGATATAGTAGAAAGGGAAATTTAGTTTGGTCTTCTAGTTCTGCAATTTAGTAGCCTTGAGAATTTGGTTTGGGGAACACAGTTTCTCTATCTGTAAATGGAGAATTTGGTTCCTACTAGTTCCAAATCTTTGAAGTTTCAAGAGAAACTAGAGACCCTGAGAGGTTGAGTATAAAATGAAACAGTATTTATAAGTGTGTGAATAGCACAGTTCCAGCACATAATAGGCAATCTATATATTCTTATTCTCTTTACCTGCCTTTTGGTGGCTTGTCCAAAGTCACAAAGCTAGTAAATGGAGAAAGAGTGGGCAGGTAAGTTGCGTCTCTTCTAGATCCGAGTTCTATGAATGTTCTAGAATGAATTCTATGAATAGTTCTAGAATAAGACAAATAGCAACCAGACTTTTCTGCCTCATTTGGAACTGATCAGGAACCAGAGGCAGAATTTGCATAAAAATTATTTGAGCATTTTGGAAAAGAAAAAAAAAGATGCTACAAATGTTGTAAAAGTAGAATTTTTCTGAGTGTAAGGATCCTTTAGTATCTTTGGGGCTACAAAATAGGAACCAATTAGAACCTGAATTGGAGGGATTAATGAACATGGACTGGGAGGATATATATGAATTGAAAAGGAACAGGTGCTAGCAGTTACATATGAAAAGGAAAATGAGAGGAGGACAAAGGGAAGGAAGCCTCAGCAATGAATGAGGGATGGTGCACTGGAGTGGTATAATTCCAAGGATTAAAAAAACAACATATCACATTCAGAAAAGTGTAAGTCTTCCTTGGAATGCTTCCTAAAATTGTGTTTCTGAGAAAGAGTGGCATCATAATAATTAAAGAAGGTTCCCTTGAGTCATTACAAGGATTTTTTTTCTACTTACATCAAAAGAGAAGGGTGAGGTTGTGGACAGCCCTATTGCAGGGGAAGTTTAGTCTGGGGCTTTCATCTCCCAAGGAGTTGGAGAAAAGTGGGTCCTGGAAAAAGAGTGCCACGAGAAAAGGACCTGTGGGTGATAGCATGTGATTGGTTAGTCTGTAGGGCAGCACGGGTTTTTAGAGGATTAGGGGAAAAAAGAGAAAATAGCCATTACTGAAGGGAATAGAGAGCCCCCAAATATTGGTATCCTGAGGCAAATCTCCATTGCCTCACACTGGTTTTGACTTTGGGTTTGGTTTATTTGGTGACTCAGTCTGAAGAAGACTTTCTGCCCTTGGTTCAAGAAAGCTATGTATAATATAGCCTATATTGGATTGTTTGCTATCTCAGGGAGAGGGAAAAGGGAAGGGATGGAGGAAATTTTGGAACACAAGGTTTTGCAAAGGTGAATGTTTAAAATTATCTTTACATATATTTGGAAAAATAAAAAGCTATTACAAAAAACCCACAATGTATAGACCTATTAGTGTAGATATTATATATATATATATATATATTATATGTGCACATAATATATATATATAAGAGAAAATAGGACTAGGTGGAAAAGGAGTCTAATTCTGCTTTCCTCTTCCTTTTTATCCTCTGGATCCTGTTTAATTGTTAATGAATTTCCCTTTGTCAATGATCTTTTCTTTCTTCAATTCCTTTCATAGTGGTAAGGTTGTTCAATGGATAGAACACTAGACCTGAAGTTAGGAAGACATAAGCCTTGCAGAAGTACCTGCATCTAAATTCAAAAGCTAGTTCTATTTTCTTTCCCTATTGTTAATTTTCAAAAAAGATATTTATTCAGAAAGTAGTGCATCATGAAGAAATATTGATAATCACTTCAGTCTTAGAAGCTATGGATAAAACTTAGCTTTAACTACATGTGTAGAGTTATTATAGTGGCACTATCATGATAATATAGGATGCTAGTACATGAACTTGCTCCTGAGCTTGCCTAGTATTTAGATTTCTTTTATATCTTTCATTGTCCATTTTTCCCCTTTTTAAAAATCACTTCTCCTTTGGGTCATTGCCAGTCATCCTGAGCTGTGTCTTGCCACTGAACTCAGATGACTCTGTGGGAGAGAGTGAGGCTGATTAACCTTGAGCAGCTCTGCCTCACTTAAATCCAATTCACCTGCAAGTCAAGACATCATCCTCCTGATGTCATTGGCACTCTGAGAACAAAGGACAACTTTTTCCTCAACTCTACAAGTGATTTAGTACAAAATCTTCCTTTCCTTCCTCTTTTTTTAATATTAATTTTATGAATTTTTTTCTAAGAAGGTTTTTATTTTTTTTCTTCATTTCTTTTGCCTTCCATTCAAATCTGAATTTTATTTTCTACTTTGTGGGCTACATCCTTATTTGTTCTTTTTATTCTCTCAATCCCTCATAGGTTAAAGGTACTAAAATATGACAAGTATGCATAGCCTTCTGCAAGTATGATCAGCCTCCTTCACAAAGGTTTATCTAGTTCTATGACTTTCCCACCATTTTTGTTGCCAGCTGCCCCAGAATTCAGTTTTTCCTCCCTGGAGATAGGATACTTCCCATGAGGGCACAGCATTCTAAATCTTTTTTAAAATTTATTTATTTATTTTATTTTTCCAAATACATGCAATGATAGTTGTCAATATTCACCTTCACAAAACCTTGTGTTCCAGATTTTTCTCCCTCTTGTCCCCCTCCTTCTTCCTCCTTTCCCCTCCTTCCCAAGACAAGCAATCCAATATAGGTTAAATGTGTGCAATTATTCTAAATATATTTCCATATTCATCATGCTGAGCATAAAAAAAATCAGATCAAAAGAAAAAAAAGAAAGGAAAAAAAAAAGCAAACAAACAACAAAAGGTGAAAATACTATGCTTTAATCCACATTCTATCTCCATAGTTCTCTCTCTGGATATGCATGGCACTTTCCATCACAAGTCATTATTGAAAAAGCCAAGTTAATGACAATTGATCATCATATAATCTTATTGTTACTTTGAACAATGTTCCCTTGGTTCTGCTCATTTCATTTAGCATCAGTTCATGTAAGTCTTGCCAGACTTTTCTGAAATCAGCCTGCTCATCATTTCTCATAGAACAATAGTATTTCATCACATGTATATACTACAAGTCATTCAGCTGTTCCCCAATCTAAGAAATCTTTAAACAGAAAATGGAGAAAAGGATGAGTAATTTACAGGGCACAACATCCAAGAATGGAGCCAACAATGGTAGGCCTTTAGCAAAACATCACAGGAATTTGAGCTGGAAGAAACCTTGGGAATTTCAATTTCTTCATTTTTCAGATGAAGAAATTGAGAAGAAATTATTGTCCAAATCCACATAGAAAGAAGATAAATTGGAATTCCCAAATCCATTGCATTTTCAAATTTGTCAATTATTATTTTAATTCTGTTTAATTTACATTTTGGAGCACAGCCTATGATAATTTATTTTGCTTGATTGTGCATATTGATTACAAGGACTATGTTTCTTTGGTTATTTTTCTTTTTTTGCAGTAGTGTTGGTGAGAGAATGAGGAGGGATACATATAATGAAAGAAAAAGAAAAGGAAAAGAGAAAATAAAGAAATAAAGATTCTTAGAAGCATCTTTTTTTATGCAGAGGAGAGAACAAAAGAAAGGTCAAAAAAGAAGTAAAGACAAGATTTGAAAGCTACTAGAATAAGTTGAATTTATTATATAATCAAAAAGAATAGTAAGCTATGTATCATAGAGATATATAGTTCACACACATATATATATATATATACATACATATATTATCACTTCTTGTGATTTTATATATATGTATATACATATATATATATATAATTTGGAACTTAAATACCTAGCTGCTTTCAATGAGTTTATTGGTAGGCCCAGATGAACTGAGATACTAAACAAACTGTTAGATGTGATTACTGAGTCACTATTAGGAGATTAATTGGAAAACTATGGAGAAATATTATTTGTGATAGGGGATGGCCCTGTAATAGGGGTTAGATGAAGGAATACTGGAAGAAATTTTGGTAGTATAAATGAAAGAATAAATATGACTTTATTTCAATAAGATATAAATTATTTCAATTTTAAAATTCATTAAAAAAAAACTATGGAGACGGGGCAGCTAGGTGGCATAGTGGATAGAACCCTGAAGTCAGGAAGATCTGAGTTCAAATCTGAACTCAGACACTTAACACTTCCTAGCTTTGTGACCCTGGGCAAGTCACTTAACCACAATTGCCTCAGCACAAAAAAAAAAAAAAAAAAAAAAAAAAAAAAAAAACCCAACTATGAAGAATGGGAGAGATGTTATTGGACTGGAATTGGGCATATGATCTAAATTTTTTTAAAAAGAAAAATAGATAAAATTTCCCACTACTACAAATCAATGTGACTGATTCTGCCAAAATTCTAAAAGATATTTTATTAGAAAGGTGCCTTGTGAACCTTCAGAAAAAGGTTGTGGTAATGGATCACTAAGAGCTAGTATGGTTTCATCAAGAATTGGTTATATCAATATCCCAAAGAGATCTTAGAGGAGGGAAAGGGACCCACATGTGCAAGAATGTTTGTGGCAGCCCTTTTTGTAGTGGCTAGAAACTGGAAACTGAAGGGATGCCCATCAATTGGAGAGTGGCTGAATAAATTATGGTATATGAATGTTATGGAATATTATTGCTCTGTAAGAAACGACCAGCAGGACGATTTCAGAGAGGCCTGGAGAGACTTGCATGAACTGATGCTGAGTGAAACGAGCAGAACCAGGAGATCATCATACACAGCAACAACAGTATTACATGATGATCAATTCTGATGGACATGGCTCTCTGCAACAAAGATTTGTCTCAAACCAGTTCCAATTGTTCACTGAAGAAAACCATATACACCCAGAGAGAGGGATATGAAATATGGACCACAACGTAACATTTTCATGATCTCTATTGACATTTGCTTGCATTGTGTTGCTTTTCTCTGATTCTTTTTTTTTTCTTGTAGATAGGATTTTTCTTGCATAACTCTCAAGCATTTCAACATTATTAACATGTAGTGGACTTCCCGCCATCTAGGGGAGGGGAGGGGACTGGGGGTAAAATTTGTAATGGAAAGCTTTGTAAAGATCAATGTTGGGAAACTACCCATATACATGTTATACAAATAAAAAGCTTTAATAAAAAAAAGAATTGGTTATATCAGAGGAACCTCAGAGATTAAAAGGATGCTGGAGATAGAGCATACTTGAATTCCAGAAAAGCACTTGACAAAATATCTCATACTATCTTTGTGGGCAATATGGAGTGAAGGGTTCTAGGTCAATCCAGTAAAGTGAATTCAAAACCAAAGTGGAGAAAGGTTCGTAGTAGACACTTAGGAGAATGTCTTTGGCCCTATGCTATACAACATCTTTCATCAATAATGTGGATCAAAGCATGAATTTCAAGCTGATATGGATATGTTGGATAATAGACAAGCAGATTAGAAAGCTGAATTAAATCTTTTGTTGTTGTTATTGAGTCATTTTTGTCATATTTGACAATTTGTGACTTCACTTGGGATTTTCTTAGCAAAGGTGCTAGAATGGTATGCTATTTTTTTCTCCAGTTCATCTTATAGATGAGGAACCAAGGCAAATAGGGTTTAAGTGAGTCATCCAGGGTTACTCAGATAATATACATCTGAGACTGGATTTGAACTCAGGTCTTTCTGACCCCAGGCCTGGCACTCTATTTACTGCACCACTGTCTAGATCAATATACTCCAAGTGTAAAATAACTTTCAAGATTTGCTTATATTGAATTGTAAAAAAAAAAAAAAAAAAAGGCTGTCAAGAACAAAAGAGGTAATAATCCCTAAATATTTTGAACCTAGAATACTATATTCAATTGTAAGCATGATATTTTCAGAATGGCATTAATAACTGGAATATATCCTTAGGAGAACATTGGATGGTAAAAGGACTGGTGATCATATCCACCGAGGAATTTGGGAGATGTTTAAGTTAGAGAAGAAAAGTCTCAGGAGACACAAGATAGCTGACTTCAAATATTTAAGGAGCTCTCATGTGGAAGAAGGATTAGGCTTTTTCTGCTTGTCCCTAAAGGGCAGAAACACAATCAACTCATGCTTACAACTTTTGTGAACATAACTACACTGCTTTGAACCTGGAGAATATTCAAATATCTCAAGAGTTTCTAGTAGATTTTTGATATTCTAAAAGGTCAGGACTTATTAAGTAAGGAAACATTATTTGAGAGCCCACTCGCTAAGAACTGCTAGAGAATTAGGAGAAATTTTATTCTTGGAATTGTCTTTTTTTTTTAGTTTAGTGTTTTATTTTTCCCCAGTTACACATAAAAACAAATTTTAACATTCATTTTTAAAACTTTGAGTTCTAGATTCTCCCCCTTTATTCCTGTTCAGTTCACACATACATAAAAAAATGTAAGCAATTAGACACATAAAACATTTCCATAATAGTCTTGTTGTAAAAGAAAACATAAACCTGCCACCCAAAAACCCTCAAAAAAATGAAGAAAGGAGAGAGACAGAGAGAGACAGAGAGACAGAGAGAGACAGAGAAATAGAGATAAAGAGAGAGATAGAGGGGGGGAGAGAGAGAGGGAGGGGCTGGGGGACAGAGAGGCAGAGAGGGAGGGAGGGAGGAAGGGAGAAAGAAAGAGAGGGAGGAAGGGAAGGAAAGAGGGAGAAGAGGAGGAAGAGAGAGAGAGAGAGGGAACACAAGACAAGATTTGGGGAATAAAGATATTTAGGATTTACAAGGTGAAAGGGTAAGTGTGAAGACATCAAATGCTACAAAGGAGACCACTGTTGGATTAGAGGGAAGGAACTTTTGGTCTTGAATGAAGTAGAAGGCATGGGTATGGAGGAACAGCTGTGAGAATTTATTCTCTTCCCCCACTACTCTTTACTGACAGTCCTGCCATCTGCAGACCTTACCTTTCCCAAGCATAGTTTGGAGTCAGGATAAAAATGAGAATCTGTTGAGGGTAGAAGGAACACTTCAGGCATGAGATGTTTCCATGGAGAGGAAAGGGAAGGGAAAATTCCAAGCAACATTGGTTGCCATTCTGATTAGCCTTTTTTTATATAAAGAGTTTTCTTTTGTTGCTGTCAGAAATTACAATTTCAGTGTGGTGGGATTTTGACATGTTCAAGTTTGCTATTGGTTCATAAATATACAAGTTCTTGACATTAAGATTATGTCCAAGGTAAAATATATACCATTATATGTAATTATAATGTAAAAACAAACATGTCTGGGGGAAGGGAGAAAACTATCAAATTATATTAGTTTAACAAGTCTACTATTAAATCTCATTACTTAAAAAAAAACTTTTGAGGAGGTTATCATTGCCTCCATTGGAATCATTAACACCCCTTAATAAATATTGCTTGAATGCTCACAAATATATTTTGATTTCAACAAGAATATATGTTTTTAAATTAGCATATTAGGGTCTCAGGCTCAGTGGTTTCACCTACTGATTATTAATATTAATCATGACAATCTCTCAAGTTAATAAAATATCATTCTTTACAACAGAACTAGAGAACTTTGCCAATATATTCCTTTTCACAAATTTTATTTTTCTACCCTATTGCAGCTACTATTTAATCTTTAGGCTTAACATCTTTACTTATTTCTAAGGTATTAAAAATAATCATTTATGTATTTGTGCATATATGTGCATGTACAATTAGAACACGTAGAGAGGGAAATCAATAGAATTCTAACTTTAGCCTCTTTCTCTTTAACAAACACCTGAGAGACTAAGATTAAATACTGGCTTGAGGTAACAAAATGGCATAGCCATGGAAAGCTCTCTATTAAGTAATTTAGGTTTATCCCTTAAGTATTTTATCAGCAAGCAAAGCTAGTGAGATGGTGCAGACAATTCTTGCTTTACAAAAGAGGATTGTTCTACAGACCACTATGCAAAGCAATTTTTATATAATGCAAATTTGCCCTTACCCATACACTTCACTTAGTCTATATACAAAGTCAAACACAAAATAATATCTTTATGCAAGTCATAAAATGTACTAAAATGTGGATATGTCAAATACTATACCATGATAATAAACAGAATTATAAAATGAAAGGTAAATTGAATGATAAAATATGCATATTAGTATAGTAAAGTTAACATAGGTGTACAGTATGTTGCCCCATCCCCACCCTTTGCATATAGCCTTTATCAATGGTGGTAGAACTTTTTTATGAAGCTTTGGAGAGATATTTGGACAGTGACTCTTTTTTGCCTTGGATATCTGATGATAGCATGCAATATTGACCTCATCTAGTCTTTGAACTTTTAAAAATCTTGAAGTATTTGGGTCTATCTTTTCAATCCAAGAAAAAATTTCAGTTAAACAATGAAATGTTTCTGCCAGTTGTTTCGTTGTGAGTTTTTTTGGTTTGATCTTGGGTTCTAAAATTTCCCCTTCTTCTACAATCTTTGCAACTAGCGGCTCAATCAGCTCATCATTCTGCAGTTCTTCTCCAGGAGTCTCAATCCACTCCACATCATTCTCATCTACTTCTGAGTCCAAATCTTGTGTTAATTTTACAATCCTGTTATTCACTTCTTCAAACATTTCACCTTTGTCAAATTCACAAAAATCAGGAAAGAATTGTAGACACATTTTTCCCCAAATTCTCATTATGTTTCTGTTACATCCTTTCCTACCTTTCAGAATCTTTTTGTAAAGTTGAATTTGTGTAATATGAATTTGCATAATGTGAGAACTGTATATTCAGAGCCTATTTTATATATATATATATATATATATATAAGGACTGATTCATGAGGATTAATAAGAAAGGGCCCTCATTACAGGAAGGCACTCCT
Organism: Myrmecobius fasciatus; assembly: GCA_023553655.1. Classification (NCBI taxonomy): domain Eukaryota; kingdom Metazoa; phylum Chordata; class Mammalia; order Dasyuromorphia; family Myrmecobiidae; genus Myrmecobius; species Myrmecobius fasciatus. Next base: position 94,056 of record JAJPUD010007367.1, on the reverse strand, counting down.
ATTTAAGCAATGTCCACCAATACTATCTCTCTAATAAATATTGATTTCTTATTAAATAAAGATAAAACCTTCAAGCTATAACTTTTTCTGCATTTAACTGAATTTGCTTTGAATGGCAATCTAGCCATTACATGTGATGTTCATGAAAGGAAAATTACTTTTTAAATGTCTCCATCCAAATAACAAGGTGAGTATCCAAGTGTTTCTGACCTTCTGTTGGGACTATATTGTTAAATCCTACCTCAACATTTAGCCTCTAATTCAGGAGAGTTTTAAAGTATTTTTCATTGAAAGGCTGAGGTCTGAAAACAAAATGGAATACATATTTTTAAAAATCTATATCTACATATGACCTGCATAAGAGGGTTTCTTAATCTGGGATTTGTGAATCATTTAAAAATATTTTTACAACTACTTCTTTGTAAACTCATGTTCTGCACTTTAAAACATTATTCTGAAGAAAGATCATAGGATTCATCTCAATGCCAAAGGGAATTATGATATGGAAAGGTTAAGAACCCCTGATCTATGGCAAAGTTTTTAAATGGTGGGTATCAAACCCATATGAGGTCATGGAGCTGAATGTGGGGGTTGCAAAAAATTTTGGCAACAGAAAAAAGATTCAAATATTCCACCGAGATTTAATTCTTTATGTAAAAATAAACAAGCACATCCATCTCATTACTATGCAAATTTGCTTTCATCGTCTTTAATAAGTGGTAAAATTATATGTATAATAAAGAATTGTTTTAAAATAACTTTCTTTATAATTTAGAATCAGTAAATGTTTGGTTTGTATATGTATTTGATATACCTACATACTCAGATTGCATAAAAGTTTCTTTGCAAAAAGTAGTCAATGAATGAAAAAAAGTGTAAGAAACCCTGATCTATGGCACCAGGCTCATTACTTACAGCTTTATCATAATCCTGGTTTGTATTATCTATTTCATTTGGCAAAATCTCACTCAATTGGTATTGAAGGAGTGAAAAATATTGCTCAATTCTCTCCATATGTAAACACTCAACACTCATGGAAAACTTCTGATAGATGTCAAAGATGATTTAAAATTTTGAAGTAGCCATTTTAATATTGGTCAGGATAGCATCTTTTGGTAAAACACTAGCTTTTGCAGTCAGTACCTGTTTCCATTTTATAAATGTAATCAGATATAGATTCTTTTTTTCTCTTTCATTTTCTTCTCTGGGGTCTCTTTCAGTCTTTAGCAAATCTCTCTCTCTCTCTCTTTCTCTCTCTCTTTCTTTCTCTCTCTCTTTCTCTCTCACACACACACACACTATCCAAAAGCCCTCATAGTTCTTTCTTGTTTGTTAAACCAAAAGTATCACTTCTTAGAAAAATTTGGACTAGTCTGAATTTGTTATCCAAATTGTGGTGACTATTACCTGAAAAAATAATTTTCATCAGATTATCCAAAAGTAGAGGGGAAAAACTGAAATTTAAAACATTTAGTCACAAACCTGGTCAACCTTGAAGAATTGCTTTGACACAATAGATTTGAATTTTATTAAATAGAATAACTTTTTTTTAGTTTAGAAAAGCAAAATCCTTAATTATTCTTAAAAGGAAAAAATATGCTTGAAAAGAAAAAAAAAGCCCAACATTTGGCTCTCAAATGAGGAAATGACAAATAAGCATTTAGTTCGTGTGTTGACCCACATAGTACTCCTTGAAAATGTGGCTTCGAAACAGCTAATCTTTTAAAAAGTCTTTACACTGACGAATTTAGAAGTGAGAACAAATGTGGGAGTATAAATGGAAGTCATGATCATTTCTGCCAATAAGAACATTGCTGTTTCTAGGTACCCAGGCCAGTGCAGGTTTGTCATTTGGATGGTACCCTTGGAGCTCAACTTGCTCCTTAGCTGTAGATGAAACTTGCTTGAAGCTTAAGATAATTGTCTCATGCAACAACAGTGCTGAGCATATGAAATAATACAAAACCAATTATACTTTCATCCTTCTATGAAAGATTGTGGTGTCTTTTAAAGTTTTTTATTTATTTTATTCTAATCAAGCATTTCCATAACATAAAATAGAAAAAAAAGATTATCAACAAAACTGCAAATTTATTATGTACAACTTGCTATTCCTTTTAAATATAGTTATGTAACTTTCTTTTTTTTCCCACCTCTCCTACTCTAGAGATGGTTAACATTAGACACAAATGTGTATGTGTGTATATATAGATATGCATACAAATATATACACATATATGTAAAATCATCCTAGAGATACTTCTATTTATCAGTTCTTTCTCTGGATGTAGTGTCTTCCTTCATATGTCCTTTGAGTTAATCTGGGTATTTATAATAGTCAAAATTATTTAGCCACCCAAAGTTGTTCATAAAAAATATTATTATTGGGGCAGCTAGGTGGCGCAGTGGATAGAGCACCAGCCCTGAAGTCAGGAGGACCTGAGTTCAAATCTGGTCTCAGACACGTAACAGCTGTGTGACCCTGGGCAAGTCACTTAACCCCAATTGCCTCAGCAAAAAAAAAAAAAAAAATTATTATTGTATACAATGTTCTTTTAGTTCTGCTCATTTTAGTTTTCATTATTTTGTGTAAGTTTATCCATCATTGATCTCATTTTTTTTTTAGCACAACAGTATTCCATTTCAATAACATACCACAATTTTAGCCATTCCCCAATTCACAAGCATGTCCATTACTTTCAATTCTTTACCACCATAAAGAGACCTGCTATAAATATTTCAGAATATATAAATCACTTTCCCCTATTCCTCTTGGGAAACAGACCTAAAATGGTATTGTTGGGGTAAAGGGTATAAGCAGTTTAATAATTCTTTGGACATAATTACAGATTGCTCTCCAAAATTGTTGTACCAGTTCACAATTCTACCAACAATGAATTAGTGTCCCAATTTTCCCACATCTTCTCCAATATTTATCACTTTCCCTTTCAACTATTTAAGCCAATCTGATAAGTGTGAGATGATAGCTCAAGGTTATTTTAATCAGTATTTTTCTTTTTTTTTCTTTATTTTTATGAAAATTTTTTAGTTGCAAAACATATGTATGGGTAATTCTTCAACATTGACCCTTACAAAGCTTTCTGTTACAATTTTTCCCCCCTAGTCCCCACTCGTCCCCTAGATGGCAGGAAGTCCACTACATGTTACTTATGTTAAAATACTTGACAAATCAAATATATGTATACATATTTCCATACTTATCATTGTTGTGCAAGAAAAATCGTATCTACAAGAAAGAAAAATCTGAGAAAGGAAACACAATGCAAGCAAACATCAATAGAGAGCATGAAAATGTTATGTTGTGATCCACATTTCATATCCCTCTCTCTGGGTGTATATGGCTTTCTTCACTGAACAATTGGAACTGGTTTGAAACATTTCATTGTTGAAAAGAGCCATGTCTATCAGAAGTGATCATCATATAGTATTGTTATTGCCGTGTATAATGATCTGGTTCTGCTCATCCCACTCAGCATCAGTTCATGCAAGTCTCTCCAGGCCTCTCTGAAATTGTCCTGCTGCTTGTTTCTTACAGAGCAATAATATTCCATAACATTCATATACCATAATTTATTCAGCCACTCTCCAATTGATGGGCATTCATTCAGCTTCCAGTTTCTAGTCACTACAAAAAGGGCTGCCACAAACATTCTTGCACATGTGGGGCCCTTTCCCTCCTCTAAGATCTCTTCGGGATGTAAGCCCAATAGAAATGCTGCTGGGTCAAAGGGTATGCACAGTTTGATAACTTTTTGAGCATAGTTCCAAATTACTGTCCAGAATGGTTGGATCCGTTCACAGTTCCACCAACAATGTATCAGTGTCTCAGTTTTCCCACATCCCCTCCAACATTCATCATTATTTTCTCCTGTCATTTTAGCCAATCTGACAGGTGTGTAGTGGTACCTCAGAGTTGTCTTAATTTGCAATTCTCTGATCAATAATGATTTCGAGCATCTTTTCATGTGACTAGAAATAGTTTTAATTTCATCATCTGAAAATTATTTTCATATCCTTTGACCATTTATCGACTGGAGAATAGCTTGAATTCTTATAAATATGAGACAATTATCTATATATTTTAGAAATGAGGCCTTTATCAGAGCCCTTAAATGTAAAGATGATTTCCCAATTTATTGCTTCCCTCCTAATCTTGTCTGCATTAGTTTTGTTTGTACAAAAACTTTTTAACTTAATATAGTCAAAATTATCTATCTGGTGTTCAATTAAGAGTTCCAGTTCTTCTTTGGACATAAATTTATTCCATCTCCACAGGTCTGAGAGGTAAACTATACTACGTTCCTCTAATTTGCTTATGATATCACTCTTTATATCCAAATCATGAACCCATTTAGATCTTATCTTGGTATGTGGTGTTAGGTGTGGGTCAAGCCCTAATTTCTTCCACACTAGTTTCCAATTTTCCCAGCAGTTTTTGTCAAATAGTGAGTACTTATCCCCAAAGCTGGGGTCTTTGGGTTTATCAAACACTAAATTGCTATAGTTATTGCCTAGTTTGTCGTGTGATTCTATCCTATGCCACTGATCGACTGCTATATTTCTCAACCAGTACCAAATGATTTTGATGACCGCTGCTTTATAATATAGTTTTAGATCTGGTAAGCAAGGCCACCTTCATCAGCCTTTTTTTTCATTAATTCCCTTGAAATTCTTGACCTTTTGTTCTTCCAGATGAGCTTTGCTACTATTTTTTCTAGATCTGTAAAATAATTTCTTGGGAGTTTTATGGGTATAATACTAAATAAGTAAATTAGTTTGGGTAGTATTGTCATTATTATATTCGCTCGGCCTACCCATGAGCACTTGATGTTTTTCCAATTGACTAGGTCTGATTTTATTTGTGTGGAAAGTGTTTTGTAGTTTAGTTTGTATAGTTCCTGACTTTTCCTTGGCAGATAGATTCCCAAATATTTTATACTATCAACAGTTATTTTGAATGGAATTTCTTTTTGTATCTCTTGCTGCTGAATTTTGTTGGTAATATACAAAAATGCTGCTGATTTATGTGGATTTATTTTAAATCCTGCAACTTTGCTAAAGTTGTGGATTGTTTCTAGTAATTTTTTAGTTGAGTCTCTAGGGTTCTCTAAGTATACCATCATATCATCTGCAAAGAGTGATAATTTGGTTTCTTCATTACCTACTCTAATTCCTTTTATCTCTTTTTCTCCTCTTACTGCCAAAGCTAACATTTCTAAGACAATATTAAATAATAATGGTGACAGTGGGCAGCCTTGTTTCACTCCTGATCTTATTGGGAATGGTTCTAGTTTGTCTCCATTACATATGATGTTTGCTGATGGTTTTAAGTAGATACTACTAATCATTTTAAGGAAAAGTCCATTTATTCCTATACTCTCTATTGTTTTTAATAGGAATGGGTATTGGATTTTATCAAATGCTTTTTATGCGTCTATTGAAATAATCATATGGTTTTTGTTAGTTTGGTTATTAATATAATCAGCATTTTTTTTTTGCTTTTTGCTGAGGCAATTGGGGTTAAGTGACTTACCCAGGGTCACACAGCTAGGAAGTGTCTGCGATCAGATTTGAACTCGGGTCCTCCTGACTTCAGGGCTGGTGCTCTAACCACTGCACCACCTAGCTGCCCCTTAATCAGTATTTTTCTAATCAGTGATGTGTATGTTGGTAAAAGAACTGAACACAAGTATTAAAATGAGAGCAACAGCTTCCATTTATAAAATACACTGTTTTTACATTCACCTTAGCTCATTTCATTTTCCTGACAATCTAGGTTGCCTGTAGTATTAAGAACTTGGGTCTCCTCTCTCCCTAGTTTTCTTTCTTAGGGGTCCTTCTATTTTCTGATTTTAGCCCCTCCCCAGAAATCTGAGAAAATTTCTTCAGAGGACAGACCAAAAAGCTAATACCAACTTTTCATTTGGAAGTACCTAAGGCAATGAACAAAATGTGCCTTGCATAGAGTAGGTGCTTAATAAATGTTTGATTAATTGGATTTTTAAAAATAATTTTTAGCTTTTGTTAGGCACTCCCATCGGTTACTCTCTCCATTAATTAAGTTACTGGAGTCTTCCACATGTTAGGTGTGCTTCTCTTTACAATGATGCTCTCTGAAGCAACTTTTCCTTTTTTTTTTTTTTTTGTTCTTAGCAGACCACAAAGGACAGGGTGTAACTTGGGGAAGGGGGGTAAACTCATTCCTTATTCACTGGGAAACTAGAAACTAGTTATTGCAATGCCTTCTTGTCTCTCTGAGTGACATATCTAACTCCTATTTACTTTTCCTGGAGAGCTTCTAATCTCCAGTATTCTTTCTAGGGTTGTTGGGTGGGTGGGAGACTGAGGGGAACAGAATTTTATCCCACAATTGGGATTATACCACCATCCATTTCTCTCCTCTCTCCCCCCCCCCCCCAGCAAATTTGTTTAGCTGACCCTCAATTCAATCATCTATGTTGGGTCAGGTCAAATTCAGTACATGAAAACTGTTCCAACATCTATTATAACTTAGTAGGCAGGTTAAGTATGATTGTCATTTTACATTTTAGAAAACTGTAGCAAAGTATCAAATGTTACAGAGTTATTGACAGGGCTGGGAATTCCCTTTAATACATCAGCTTGACTCCATTAGTAGTGCTTGGAGAGAATACTTTCTATATTATTTCATTTGGAAATGAGCCAACAGGGAAAGTTTAATCTGTAAATCATAATCTGGTCTTAATAGGTTGTGGAGTAACCCAAGTGATTTTAAAACCTCTCTCAAGTTGTGGCATCCCACCTTATTCTTATCTGCTTGAAACACTGCCTACAACTCTATTAATACATTCTAAACACTTCCCTAATGTATTAATCATTTGATAATAAAATGGATTATTTTCTAACATGCACTGTTCCTTCAGAGCAGAATCTTCATAAAGTCTTATATTCCTCTCCTAGAATTTTCTGTGGCTGGAAAGGTGAAAGGGCTAAGTCTAGGTAATGATATTGTAAGTAGACAGAGTTGGTCTCTGGTTTCCATTTGACTTTCTTTCTGCCTGTTACTCAGTGTTCTGGGTTGTACCTATTTGCTTAAAAATCCCTAGTTTTTATCTTATCTTTCGAGAAAACAGTTTGGAACTATTCTCAAAGTATATATACCCTTTGATCCAGCAATGCCCCTACTAGCTCTGTATCCCAAAGAGATCATAAAAAAGGGAAAAGGACCTACATGTACAAAAATATTTGTAGTTGCTCTTTTTTGTGGTGGTAAATGAGAAATTGCAGGGATGCCCATCAATTAAGGAATGGTTGAACAAACATGAAGTATATGAATATAATGGAATACTATTGTGCTATAAGAAATGAACAAGTGGATTTCAGAAAAACCTAAAAAGATTTACATGAACTGATATTGGGTGAAGTGAGCAGAATAAGAATACTGTACATAGTTACGGCAACATTGTGTAATAATCAACTATGATACTCAGTTTTTCTCAATAATCTAATTCCAAGAGTCATCAAAAAATAGCTTTGTGAACAGAATTTATTCACATCCAGAGAAAGAACTATGGAACCTAAATACAGATCAAAGCATACTATTTTCACTTTTAAAAAAATTCATGGTTTTTTCCTGTTCTGTTTCATCTTTCTTAACATGACTAATATGGAAATGTTTAACATGATTACACATGTATAATCTCTATCAAGTTGCTGTCTTGGGGGAAGGAGAGGGAAGGAAAGAGAAAAATTTGAAACTCAAAATCTTTCAAAAAATGAATATTGAAAACTAAAAAAAAAAAAGCCAATCCAGTTCCAATGATCTTTGTGATGAGAGCCATCTACATCCAGAGAGAAGACTGTGGAAACTGAATGTGGATCACAACATAGAATTTTTACTTTTGTTATTGTTTGCTTCAATTTTAATTTCTTTCTCATTTTTCCCTTTTGATCTGATTTTTGTGCAGCAAGATAATTGTATAAATATGTATGCTTATATTGGATTTAGATATAAATGTACAATGTTTAATATATATTGGATTACTTGCCATGTAGAGAAGGGGCTGGAGAGAAAGGAAGGAAAATTGGAACACAAGCTTTTTTAAGGGTCAGTGGTGAAAAATTATCCTTGCATGTTTTGAAAATAGCTTCAATTTCAGTGGCCTTTGCAGGACTGTCATACTTTGACAATATTCTTATGTTTAAGACATACCATCAAAACCTACTTGTGTCCCATTCCTTTTCTTGGCTATGTAAGAAAGCAATCTAGCTTACTCACCCCTTTGAAAGTGTTCATGACTAATAAAAACTAAATATGCTATCCCCGTTGTGGTAATTGCATTTTAAAAATAGAAGTACTGAAGACAAGGCCCCAGGACTAAATGATCCCCAACTTGTAATTATATGAAATTCAAAAGAAAGAACCTACTAGTAGAATTTCTTGTATGCCCAGTATGGAAGTTATTTTGAGGTGGGTAGGTTGTTTTTCCACACTTGCATTATGAGGGCCTATTCTACCCACACTGAAAGCCACATCCTTCTAAGTGAGCTAAGACGATTCTATTCTGAACATGTCTTGGCTTCAAGTTAGGATTTGTTTCCTGGCCGATGGTTCATAACACCAAAATCAGTCAGCTGTGTCAAAAGCATATGGCAAAACCAATTCCCACACTTCTGAGGCTGCCTGAAGCTTAAGAGATGTTACCTCCTCTCTATGATGAATTACCTTCCCCTGTGGCTTGAGATCAAATGGATCTCTGAACAGAGGAGTTACTGCTGGGCTCAGTCACAGGCAACTGACCTCAGGCAAAGTTTGCTTGGAGACTGAAAATGAACATTAGCTAACATTTATAAAGCACTCTGTAAGTCAAGGGACTGCAAAGCTGCTCCCCAAATGAAGATATTCTAGTTATATATCCCAATCATCAGGTCTTGACTCAGAAGCTGTTTGTCTTATAGAAAGGTTAGCTGGGTGAGCCAAGTTTTCTATTCATAAGTTTACTTTAAAAATAATCCCCTTGGGGCAGCTAGTTGGTGCAGTGGATAGAGAGAACACCAGCCCTGAAGTCAGGAGGACCTGAGTTCAAATCTGGCCTCAGACACTTAACATTTCCTAGCTGGACTCTGGGCAAGTCACTTAACCCTTATTGCCTCAGCAAAAATAATCCCCTTTATATTTACATATATATTTGAAGGGCATGTCATTAAACAATATGTTGAAATGGGAAATTTCCTTGTGCAGGGACATACTTTGTAGGTCTAGCCTACAGGTCTGCTCGCCTTTATTGTCCATTGTAATGGAGAGGTGTAGTTTTGCAGTCAGAAAGAACTGAATTGGAATCTTACATCACCCACCCTCTTTCAGCTTGTCTTTTTTATTTATAAAATGGGAATGGTAGCACTTTTTTGGAAGGGGAAATAAAGGGAGAAAACATATGTATAAGATATGTAAATACTAGTTATTCTAGGGATCTGTATCCCTTATATTCCCTATGCCGAAGATTCTTCAGCAAATATTAAAAAAAAAAAAATGCTTTGAGCTTTAAAAATTCCTGACCTAAATGCTCTCTCTTAGCTATGTTCCACCTCATATCTCCATTTCTAGTCAATCTAGCATTCTTGGTGACCTTAAAACTTTCAGGACCTTGTAAAATTTGGTTCCAACTTTACCTTTCCACTAGGACAGGCTAACCCAGAGAAAACATTTCCACTTGCCTTTGCCCCAAGCATTTTGTTGACCCAGCCCATTGTCTCTTTAGGCTTATGCTTTACAATCTTATTTCAGTTATTCATGTTCTCACCATCTCTCCCACACCACCCACCAGACCCACCAAACTCAGGCTGTTCCAACTTAAGATGCCACCTTCTGCCAGAAATGAGTTTGACATCTCTGCCTGTCAGATGCTCTGGCACATACTCTTTAGGACTCTTGCTGGTGTCTTACCCCATTAAGCCTTTCCAAATTCTCCCCGCTATTAGTGACCTCTTCCTCAAAAATTCCTAGAGCCCTCTGTGATTTTTCTCATTTCCCCATTCATTCTTTGTGTTGCACCAGAATTTAAATCCATTGAGAGCAGGTACTCTTACACTACTACCTTTCTATCCCCAGCAGCCAGCACAGTGCCTTGCACACAATAGCATTTAATTTAACTGAATGGATTCTCCAAAAAATCATTTATCACTTCAGAATGTAACCACTCAAGAAAAAGTATACTTTCTATTTGCCAAACCATACCCTTACCTTTTAAGTTAGAACTTAAGGTCCAACTCCTCCAGGAACTCTTTCCCAGCCAGTAATACTAACCAATTTTGAATCCCTACATGCAATTTGTTTGAATACATTAATGTGATTATCATATAGATTTTTGTACATATCTTTATTAACTGTCAGAATATAGTTTTATTCAGTCATTCTGCTGATCAGTACAAGCAGAATTTGCACTCTGGGATCCCATAAGATCCCAAATCCAGATTAAACATGTGTGTGTATGCATGTGCAAGTATGCACTGAACAAAAACAAGACAGAAACAGTTTACACTAGCTGCTAGAAAATGTAGAAAGGCCTAGAGGAAGATCTTCAGCATGTTGGGGAAACATTTTAGGAAAGATTACAGAGAGAAAGAGGGAGGAGAGGGAAGAAGAGAGGGAGGGGGAAAAGGAAAATCCCTCAAACTCACAGGATCAGAGACAACTGAAATGACTGAACAATAAAAATATATCTTAGAAATAAGATCTTTATCAGAGAAACTTGCTGCAAAGATTATTCCTATTTATCTACTTTTCTAATTTTAGTTGTATTCGTTTTATTTATACAAAAATGTTAAAACTTTTATGTAATCATAATTGTCTATTTTACTTTTTGTAATTCCCTCTCTCTTATCTGATCATAACTTTTTTTTTTCTCTATCCATAGATTTGTCTGTCTGGCAATTTCTTCCACTTAATTTATGATGTTACCTTTTATGTCTGAGTAATGTATTCAATTTGAAATAATCTTGGTATACAGTATGAGATATTGGTTTACAGTTAGTTTCTGCCACAGTGCTTTCCGGTTTTCCTAACATTTTCTGTCAAAGAATGAGTTTTTGTCCATAAAATGGGAATCTTTAGGTTTATCGCGCACTAGACTACTGTGCTCATTTGCTTTTGTACACTGTACACTTAATCTATTCCATAGATAAACCTATTTCTTAACCAATACCAAGTAATTTTTATGATTATTGCTTCATTATATAGTTTGAAATCTAGTACTACTTTTCATTTCCTTTGAGATTCTTGACCTTTTGTTTTTCTACATGTATTGTTACTTTTTTTTTACCTTTATAAAGTAACCCTTTGGTGATTTTATCTTGGTACTTACTTATTAAATTAATTTAGGTAGTATTGTTATTTTTCTTATATAGGCTTAGCCTACCTATAAGAAGTGGAAATTATATATTTACAATTATTTAGATCTGTCTTTATTTGGGTAAGGTTGTTTTATAATCATATTCATATTCTATGTGTGTTTATGCAATTAGTCACAAGTATTTTATACTTTCTATAGTTAATTGTTTCTAACTCTTCTTGCTAGATTAAAAAATAATATACAGAAATGCTAAAGATTTATGGGGATCTATTTTAAATCCTCTAAATTGTTGAAGTTAATTATTTCTTTTTTTTTTTTTAGTTTACTATCTAGGGAGTTCTCCTAAATTTTTTCATATTCTATTTACCTACCAAAAATCACTGTGAAAATAAATAGTATAAGGGGATAGTAGGCTACCCAATCATTTGATATATGATAAACTGAAACAGGGCAGTTTTACAAGTTACACACATACACACACACACACACACACACACACACACACACACTTCAAGGACGCATTGAAGTGCAATGAGAAACAATATAATAAATGCCAATAGCTAGACAGTGATAGCTTTATGGAAGACCTTGTCTTTGGTTGCAAGTTGTTTGATGATGACTACTTTGCTGGCACAATAGATGTTAAACAATCATAGAGACTATTATTATTGTCTTGTGAGTGAAATGTGTTATCTTCATTATTATGAGATAAGACTTTCTAGGAAGAATATTTAGTAGTGCTAAATATTTCAGCTACTAACAAACGAAAACAAAATTACTGGTATAAAAAATGAAAAAAGAAGCATTCACAACAATTAACAAAATAGAAAGTGTTTTGCCCATAACAGAATTTGAAATAGGGAATTTAAACAACTCTAAAAGTTTCAGAAAAATAAATTAAACAAACCATAAACTTCTAAAGGGGAAAAAAATTAATGAGAACCTTAAAGATTCAAGCATTCAAAGAACAATTAGTTTCACTATTATACAAATCTGCAAAAATAACAAAAGAATCCTACCAAACTATTTCTTTGACACAAATATTTGAAATCTAAACCAGAAAAAAACCTAAAAGTGTCCCTAATGAACAATGCATTCTAGAGAGCAATGTATCACAAAGATTATATAATAATATATATTAATAAAAATATATATTAGGTGATATATAATAAATTTGGATTAATATCATGAATGCAGAGTTTGGTTCAATATTTTAAAAAATACAAAGACAACTGTATTAATAAGAAAAATCATTAAGATTACATCAATAAATGAAGGAAAAAACCTTTCAACAAAATACAATACCCATTTCTGTTGAAAGCACTAGAAAATGTAGAAATAAACCGACTTTCCTTAACATAGTAAATAATATATATATATATATATATACATATATATATATAACTAAGGGCCAGTATGACAAATAAATGGGGATAATCTAGAATTCTTTCCAATCAACAGGATGAAGTAAGGATGTTCATTGACATCACTTCCCTTTGATAAAGTACTAGCAATGTTGGCTATATCAATAAAACAAGGGGGGAAATTGAGGAAATAAACTTAAAGGAAAAGAAAAAACAAAGTTATTGCCTTTTTTGCAGATCATATAATGGTGCCCTTAGAAAACTCTAGAGAGTCAGCTAAAACTTAATTAAAACAGTAATTCCAATAAAGTTGCAAAATGTGAAATAAATTCACACAAATCATCTTTGTTTCTTTGTTATACCACTAAAACCTAGAAGGAGGAGCCAGAAAGGACAATCATCCTTTGAAAATTTCAAAATGTATCAAAGACAATTAAATCGGAAAATGACAATCAAGCCTAGTGGTTTCCAATGAAAAATAGAGTTCCCTTATTTCTGGTCTGAAGGAGCAAAATTTTTATGGGCAGATGCAATTTAACTGAGCCACATATATTTTCTGAAGGATGAATGGCATTTCAAAGTTATACATGACATTAAATATCTTGGTATATCCAATAGAAGAAAAATAATCAATAAGGCATTAAGCTACATAATAGTTAAAAAAAAATTCAGAGAACTTGCTTGGTCATCAATCTATGCTAAAAACTTACAATCCTGATAAAATGCTGGTCTACTTTGGAGTGCATATTTTATTCAATCAAGGATTTCCAGGTTTAAAATAAGCAGAGGTGTGCTGTTTTTACAAATAATAATGCTAGAGTCACCCACAAAATAAAATCTTTGATAATTTAAAAACAAGTGTTTTCTTTCTTTCTTGGAGGTAATTGGAGTTAAGTGACTTGTCCAGGGTCACATAGCTAATAAGTGACTGAAGCTAAATTTGAACCCAGATCCTCCTGATTTCAGCACCAGTGCTCTATCTACTGACCCCCAAAATAATATCTGCTTGAGGTAATCCCTGAGCTCTCTAGAGTCTAAAATAAATGACTGTCTTGAATATGTGCTACAAACATAAAATAGGGAGATTAGACCTGTCAGAGACATTTGCCATGGTCACAGAGGATATCTTGAACAAGTTCAAATGGAGATACTTTCCAGAGGTTCCTTTTTCTTGTCTGCTGATAACATTATGCTGATTTATATCAAAAGTCAAAAATACTATGTTGCTCCTCAATAAGGTCATTCAAAGATAAAACCAGAACTCAATTCAAGTAAAGTTAAGTAGATGAAAAGTGCATACTGGAGTTAGTCCAACAACAGATATATCTTAACAGGCACTGCAGGTGAATAAGTTGGGACCAAAACTGAATAGAAGAGGAACATCAAACAACACACTTGAGAAAATATGTGCTTTAAATTATTTCTAGTGCAAAATTCCATCTTCTTAACATTAATATTTTCTCATTGATGTCATATGAATAAGAATTATGGAATCTAAGAATACAGATTTAAGACTAACCTAAAGGAAAAAGGGGAAAAAAAACAGTCATATACACAATGAGTATGGCTACAAAATATCAATCAAACTGATTTTTTAGCATGTGAAAAGTCGTAAAAAAAAAAAAAGGACATCATCAAGGATATGTCTTTAAGCAAAATGGAAGAACTCTTGTTGAGCATGCTGAAGAAATTCTTGCTCTTTTGATTGAACTAAAATGGCTTCTGTAATTCTAAGCTTAACTCGAGAAGTATCAATCAATCTCATGCTAAAAAGTGATTGACAACAGATTGACAGTCTTGGGTACTACACTGATATCAACAAGATATTGAAAAAATTAGAAGAAATTGTCCATTGGGTTTGGTAGATCCTTTACTTTATGGAAGTACAGTATGAAAAGACCTGGAAAGATTGCATTTTGCACCATTAGAAGGAATGGCTATAATCATGAGAACACTAATCTACTGAAAAATACCATGGTAGAAAAACAACTCTTCTAGTAAATGTATTACATATTTACTTAAACCACTAAAAGCTAATAGACAAAGAAAATGTTAAATTATGCTCCACTTATGCAAAGTTTTAAAACATTTTAGGCACTTTTCTATCAAAAACAACTAAAAAAGAAGTTTTAATATTTAAAGGATAAACCTATTATATAAATATATAATTCTCCAAACGTTCCAGATATCTGTGGTTTTACTGCTTTAAACAGTAGGGAACAAGCATGATACAGTGAGGAGTGTGTTGAACTCGGAACCACAGAATGTAAGATTAAATCTAGAATACCACTTACTTTCTTTGTAAACCTAGAAATATCATTTCATCTCTCTGGATCATCATTTCCACAATTGTAAAATGTGGGGAGAAAAGGATTGTACTAGATAACCTCTAAATTCATTCTCATAATATATCAATTATCCTGGAATCCTAATATAATGCTAATAAGAACAAAATGATATATATCTGAAAGCAACTATAAAGATAAATACTGTATATATTTGAGGTATTTTATTCACTTAATAAAAATATGTTATCAATTTGAAATAAAAAAGCCATTTAATTCTTTTTATAAAATCATTTATAAGCAAAATTAAAATAATCGATAAAAATACAAATTACAATAATTAATCACATATCCATAATTACTATAAATTAATGGTTCAATTAAAAGTAAATTCATAAAGAAACTAACAAAAAAATATAACAGGAAGATGCCATAGTAAAGCATAAAATTTCTAAACCTATTTAAAGTTATTTGATACCATTAAATTTAAGCAAAAATATCCATAAGTAAAAATACACAAGCCCATGTATCTCAAAAAAAATACACTAAGTAGACATTGTTTCCTGCAAGAAAACCTGAATAGATTACATTGTAATTTTGCTCTAAGATGGGAAAATAAAATATAATGTGAAAACTCAAGTCTTCAAATTATTTTTAAAATTAACATGTATATTTTAACCAAAAGCCATAAAATTTTTAAAGAAAATAAAACAGGTGATTTAAACATCCACAGTGCCTCCTTTTAAAAATACAGTTCAAGCTCCTAATTTGACTATTTTAAATCTCAAGAGATTTTCTATAATAGCTGTTTAAGGACTAATTTGAAACTCTTAAAATCTTTTTTTTTTTTTTTGCTGAGGCATTTGGGGTTAAGTGACTTGCCCAGGGTCACACAGCTAGGAAGTGTCTGAGACCAGATTTGAACTCAGGTCCTCCTGACTTCAGGGCTGGTGCTCTAACCACTGCACCACCTAGCTGCCCCCCCCAAACTCTTAAAATCTAAAGAATATCTCTTTAATTTAGTAGCCATCTTTCTACATTGACACAGTCTAAATAAGGTTATCAAACTACATATAATAGTGTTTCTAACTAAACAAGAGATTGTTAAAAGTGAAATATTATATTGCCAAAATTCCAAAATAGAATGCTATCTAAAGCAGCCACAATACAGCAAAAATGTGGAATTATGAGCAATGAAGAAAAAGATAAATGGAGTGTTTTTTTTCCTAAAAAAGGAATTTAAAAATATGCATTTTTAAATACTGGATTAATATTCTAAGTATTTTCAAAGAATTTCTAAATCATAATAATCAGCCTTGGACAAGGAATTTATTTTTCAGTGATAAAATGTTTGGATTCACAAACTATAATAAATTCAATGGCTTCCAATGTCATGCTTCTTTAAACTTGAAACAGCTGTAATAATTATTGTCAATACTCTTTGTGGTCCTTTCCTTTGGAATTTTCCTTTATAGCTTCAATATATTTGCTTCTGATATAATAAACTTTGCACTAAGCACACCTTTTCCAACTAGAAAACTCCCTTAGTTGGAAAATTATATTGCTTTGTTTGTTTATACTTGCATGAATACAATATAGAGAGTTGAAATCTCTTACTCTTTAATTCATTTCATATCAATTTCCGTCTTTTAAAACAGCTATCTAGTAAGCAAGCTTTAAGCAGTTGTCATATCCACATATCAAGCGCCATCTTGTGGTATAAATCTAGTAACTGCCAGCTATTATGAATGGTAATTTTTTAGACGACTCTGCTATCTGGTACATATTAAGTAAATGATAATTATTAAAAACTAAAAATTGCCTAAATTTTAATTTTCAAATAATGCGTGTTAATGGAGGAGCTATATTTTTTTAAATCAAGGAGAATATTTTAGGCAGCTAAATGGAACAGTATAGAAACAGCACTGGACTTGGAATCAGAAAGTCTACCTCAGACACTGTTATGATCCTAGGCAAATTCAGTACTTATGAGCCTTAGTTTAATCACCCGTAAAATGGAGATAAGAACAGCACTTATCTCGCAAATGAGATAACATGTAAAGTGCTTTGTAAACCCCTACATAAATGCTGTATTATTTACTTAATAAGAATATTCATCACAGAATATACTGTGTAGCATAACATACCCTATTTCTCTTAATATGTATGTTAATAAATGCCTATGTGCTCATATAACACACACACACACACACACACAGAGGCAGCTAGGTGGTGCAGTGGATAGAGCACCAGGTATGGAGTCAAGTCTTCTTGAGTTCAAATTTGGCCTTACTGTGTGACCCTAGGCAAGTCACTTAACCCTGTTTGCTCAGTTATTCAACTGTAAATGAGCTGGAGAAGATGTCACCTTTTCTCTACCTTTGCCAAGAAAAGCCCCAATAAGGTCATGAAGGACACCACCATACAAACGTATAGTCATGTTTACATACCTATCTATACCTACATAAATAATAGCTATGGATAGACCATGGATGGCTGGCCTCTGTCTCTCTTGTAATAACAAACAAGTGAACAATAAACTTGTACATTAATATTTAGATACTTTTATCTTACAGATCTAGAAAAAATAGTAGCAAAGTTCATTTGGAAAAACAGGGGGTCAAGAATTTCAAGGGGATTAATGAAAAAAGAGGTTGACGATGGTGGACTTGCTGTACCAGATCTAAAACTGTATTATAGAGCGGCGGTCATCAAAACCATTTGGTGCTGGCTAAGAAATAGAGTGGTCGATCAGTGGAATAGGATAGAATCACAAGACAAACTAGGCAATAACTATAGCAATTTAGTCTTTGATAAACCCAAAGACCCCAGCTTTTGGGATAGGTATTCACTATTTGACAGGAACTGCTGGGAAAGCTGGAAACTAGTGTGGAAGAAATTAGGGCTTGACCCACATCTAACACCACATACCAAGATGGGATCTAGGTGGGTTCATGATCTGGATATAGGGAATGATGCTATAAGTAAATTAGAGGAATGTAATATGGTTTACCTCTCAGACCTATGGAGATGGAATAAATTTATGTCCAAAGAAGAACTGGAACTCTTAATTGAAAACCAGATAGATAACTTTGACTATATTAAGTTAAAAGGTTTTTGTACAAACAAAATCAATGCAGACAAGATTAGGAGGGAAGCAATAAATTGGGAAATCATCTTTACATTTAGGGGTTCTGATAAAGGTCTCATCTCTAAAATATATAGAGAATTGTCTCATATTTATAAAAATTCAAGCCATTCTCCAATCAATAAATGGTCAAAGGATATGAACAGACAATTTTCAGAGGATGAAATTAAAACTATTTATAGTCATATGAAAAGGTGCTCCAAATCACTATTGATCAGAGAAATGCAAATCAAGACAACCCTGGGGTGCCACTTCACACCTGTCAGATTGGCTAAAATGACAGGAAAAGTTAATGATGAATGTTGGAGGGGATGTGGGAGGGCTGGGACACTGATGCATTGTTGGTGGAGCTGTGAGCGGATACAGCCATTCTGGAGAACAATTTGGAGCTATGCTCAAAAAGTTATCAAACTGTGCATACCCTTTGACCCAGCAGCATTTCTGTTGGGCTCATATCCCAAAGAAATCATAAAGGAAGGAAAAGGCCCCACATGTGCAAGAATGTTCGTGGCAGCCCTTTTTGTAGTGGCTAGAAACTGGAAATTGAATGGATGCCCTTCAATTGGAGAATGGCTGAATAAATTATGGTATATGAATATTATGGAATATTATTGTTCTGTAAGAAACGACCAGCAAGATGATTTCAGAGAGGCTTGGAGAGACTTACATGAACTGATGCTGAGTGAAATGAGCAGAACCAGGAGATCATTATACACGGCAACAACAGTACTATATGACGATCAATTCTGATGGACATGGCTCTCTTCAACAATGAAATGTTTCAAACCACCTCCAATTGTTCACTGAAGAAAGCCATATACACCCAGAGAGAGGGATGTGAAATGTGGACCACAACATAACATTCTCATACTCCTTGATTGATGTTTGCTTATATTGTGTTTCCTTTATCTGATATATCGTTTGTGTAGATAAGATTTTTCTTGCACAACAATGATAAATTTGGAAATATGTATACATATATTTGATTTGCCAATATTTTAACATAATTAACATGTAGTGGATATCCTGCCATCTAGGGGAGGGGTGGGGAGTTGGGGGGAAAAATTTGTAACGGAAAGCTGTGTGGGAATTATTGTTGAAGAATTACCCACACATATGTTATGCAAATAAAATTTTAAAAAAATCAAAAAAAAATTTAGATACTTTAAATGAGAAAAGACTATATGGTGTTAGTTCATATCATTAAACTATTTTTTAAAGAAATAATAAAATAGTTGTTCTAAAAGAATAGTTCTACTCTGACAAGATTTCTCCTTAGAATATCATCAGATTTGGACTGAGGTTATCTCCCCTTGTCCTCTTTAAATAATTTAAGCCTGTACAGAGTATTCTTCTTGTTCAATCTCACTGTTGATGACACAAGTTAATGATAGTATTCTTTTTAAACATCTTCATATATCATTAATTCTACTCTCTTCATACCAATCTTCCTACACAAAGCTGAGCACATAATATCTCTTACATTTATTTCTTTATCAGCTCCTCTGGGTAAAACCAAGAAATAATCTTCTTCTACCTCAGTCATAACAATATAGGGTTAGGCCTCTTTGATATCCTGAAATGAGTTCTTTCGCGCAACCATATTAATTGTTAGTGAGAAAGCTTTTTTGAATAAGATTTCCCAAAATGCTTATAAAAATATCTCTAAAGATTCAATTTTATTACTATCACTTTAATGTTGATTAGACCAGTGAATTTGAGTCTATTTTTCTGATTTAAACTAAATGATTATATGAGTCCAGAGTAAATTATCAGAATGGTAAACCTCTGGAAAAGACATTCTCTAAAATAATCTGATTTATGTCATTGTGGCCATAATGGCCAACAATTATCTAAATGGGGAAATTATTTGCATTAAATGTCTAGTTTCAATGAAACCGGTTTGTGATTTTGGTTTTTTTTTTTTTATGAAAGAGGTAAAATATAAATGACTAACAGTGTTCAGGCATTCAAATTCTTATTAAGTTGAAGCCTATCAACAGATTAAGAAAGTAACTAGGAAGGTTCCAGAAAAATTTGAAATTTGTCACTGCATTTCAGTTATACTTCAAATTACAGAAAATCTGTCACAAGCAAAAAATTTGATTACAGTACTTTAATTTTTTTAAGAAAACTTATTAAAAATACAGATTATCTTACATTCTTTACAGATATATCATCACCTACCTTTCTAAAAATAGTGGGAGTAAACACAATTGTAGAAAACAGTGTACTAAATATCACTGATACACTTGTACTTTCTGCTTCTTTGAAATCAGATGATATGGAACTTATCAAGTTGGTTCCAAAATGGAGAGAAATACTGGGTCCCAAGCTGGTATTGATCAAATTAAAAAAAAATAAAATTAAAAAAAAAAAGTCTGCCAATTTTGGCCCAATTTCTTTAGACATGACAGCACAAATCACAAAGATAAAATTTAACCAACCACATTAGATACTAAAAAAAGGAAAAGAAATCAGTTTTGTAAAACACTTTTCCTTCTTTTTATAAGTTTCTTTATTTTCTCTCAAGGAACAATGTTATTCCACAGCCTTCAATAGTGGAGTAGGCAAATCTTTTTCTTTACACTCACTATGAATGTGTGGATTGATTCAGCCATATACACTTTTCCTTCTGAATGTCAAGACTCTGCAATATGGCATAATAACAACAGGGATTAGGTGTATGAAACAGAACACCACAGCTGATTCAGAGTTTGTTCTTTTGAGGTCAATAAATACATTTAACATTGTCAAGCATTCAAAAGATAAAATCAATTATATAGCATAAACTTGAGTGCAGTTTTTTAACCTTGCTTTCCAGATGAAGAAACTTCATGTGTCAAAAATCTCTAAAGGTCAGATTCCTATAAAAGAAAAAAAAATACTAATTAAAAATTTTCAAATTCAAACATATATATGTATATTTTACCATGTATAAAAATGTATTCTAGTACTATTATATACAAGATTTAAAAATTTGCCAACTTTTCAGAATTCAGAAATAAAAATAACTCACAATCTTATTATTTTATTGCTAGTAAAATGCTTGAGGAAAATGCAGACATTACTAACTAAAATGAGATTGGAGCTTTATGAGACAACATTGTGTTCATTACAACAAATAAAGGAAAACTGCAACTTTTTTCTCTTGTTTACTAAATCCGCACAAACTGCTGTTTTCACCTTCCTTTTACCACCTTTATTGTTTCCTATGGCAAACCATGTTATAAAATCAAGAGAAATGGAGATACAGTTAGTCAAGAATACTCAGTTTATCTGAATAAAGTTCAATAAAAATTTAATTAGAATGGGATAATGAAAAGTCATAATATTCATTAGATCTCATTCTCTTTTAGGTTCCTGGCACATGTTTATTTTTTGTAACTTTTTTTTTGGATAAAACAATTACATGTGCCTGATTGTAACATGATTTATTTTCAAAAACATATTCATTAAACACATAGCCATTTAAAACTTTTCATTTGTAAACTAACAAATTTCCAATAATCAAGCATAAGGTCTGCCCTAATTAGACATTTAGACATATCTATGTTTTTATGACTCCGTATGCTCTCTGATTATCCCAAGATGTATGTTTGGTTACAAATAAGAAGAAAATTCTGGGAATTCCCTGTCATTAAGCTAGTAATCCTACTGAATATAAATTATGGAACATAAATCCAACCTAAAAAATCAAATATTAAAATTGTAGGTTGTGACCAGGAAATTATCACTAACAAAATTAAAAACCCCAAACTAAAAATTGGGACAGGCACTAAACATCCTAATTCCCATTTCTTCCTCTGTAAAATTAAGAGTTTAGAAGAAATGATATTGAAGCCTCTTACAATTCTCAAACTGGGCACTGGAAACTTACATTGGCTTAAAAATGTGCTTACTTTATTGAAAGATAAGATCATTAAGCACAAACCTGAACTAATTTTTTTTCATATTAGACTATGTCAATACAACATTTTTTACTTATCTTTTCAAGTGCTCCAGAGCTCTGTCAACTTAGAAAAGTTGGTCTAGGACAAAATTGTTCTCAGGAGCATAATCATAGGAAAAGCAACTTCTGGATCTCTCTTTTAGGTTTTCAAAGGGAGAAGAGAACTCTGCAACAGGGATTTGCAGTTAAAGACAGATAAAATAATTTTTCTACAAAATTCATGAGAGGAAGTAGTTGTTAGCTTTGTATAGCTTAAGTGCATTGTTATAAAAATAACTAAGGAAAACTAAGGTAAAAGATAATGTAAACCATCATTTGGGTTAATCTGGTGCTTTTCAATGGGAATAAAAATGTTACAAAATAATGATTTAGATATAAAACACCTACTTATTATTCTCTAATCAACTAATTTATATGCAAACCAAATAAATGGTTCTCTGTTTGGTAAAAATTCTTAAAAATCCATTCTGTATGAAAATATTTTCCCTTGAATATTTGTTCTATTATGTTACCTGAACAATATGTACATGTATCCATAGTCAATGACACTGAAATAGTTGGCTGTCAATTTGAAATGAAAGTTAATTATAGTAAGAAATACATAAAAATAAGTTATGCATGTATATATGTGTATATACATATTTGTAAGCACATATGTGTATATGCATATACATACAAATCAATGCTTTAACAAATAAAAAAACCATTTATGGCAAAATTAGATACCACAAAGCATTTTATTTACTTCAATGTTTTGAGACATACATTGTAATTATCAATACATTTTTGGTTTCTACACAAATAGAGCACTGCAATCATGACATAATTTTAAAAATCATTAGCAATGATATGCTGTTTCTTGGGTTTCCTACCTCCCCTAAATGTTCAGGGTACATCTCCATGTGTTTTTCCACAAGAATGGATCCTTGAACCACTTACTCTTCCAGTGATCTGTCTAGGCCTCGATCAGGGGATCGGTGAAGGGCACGGTCAGGTGAATGACACCTAGGAGTTGGTTTTATTGTAGAGCTCATGTGATAATAATTGGTAGAAGTATAATTCTGGCGGCGAAGTTCTTGTACAGCCCGCTCCCTAAGAGATAATTGTGATATTTTAACATTTAAAAACAAAAGAATTACTAGCTTCATGATAAACTGTTATTCAGTTCATATCTTAAGATTTACTCATAATGAATTTCTCTAAATACATTGTTTCTACTAAAGCAATACTTTGAAAGATGAACAATGAATGGCTGTCAACTTACCTCTCAAAGCGCTCTGTCCCTAGCTGTCTTTTTGTAATATCTAGATCAGCTTCCAATTGTGTTACTACATTTCTGAACTGGGCAACGTCTCGACTTTGGACGGCCCTATGTAAAAAAGTTAAAAAGGAGATATGATGGAACTGAAAATATCACTAACTCCTACAATATATTAAAATATATGGTTAATGATTTTCCAATTATATCTAAACTAAAATGAATCACATATATGCACATGATTTACAAATACAGATTATA
Organism: Myrmecobius fasciatus; assembly: GCA_023553655.1. NCBI lineage: Eukaryota > Metazoa > Chordata > Mammalia > Dasyuromorphia > Myrmecobiidae > Myrmecobius > Myrmecobius fasciatus. The sequence goes on along the minus strand of JAJPUD010007367.1, from coordinate 70,440 downwards.
TGGCATAAAAAAATAGTCTAGCTAAGAGATTTGGAGTCCAATCCCAGCTCCATTAATAATTTCTTTATGCCTCAAGTTCTTCATCAGGAAAATGTGAATACCACTTGTACCATCTATAACTATAACTATTAGATTGAAAGCAAAACTATTCTATAAAAGCAAGACGGCATTATTATTACTGTTAACTCCAATTTACCTAACACTTAATATACTATTAGTACCATCTCCTAATAGGTTTATCACTTTCACCAGTGAAAGTCATTATTGTAAAAAAAAAAAAGTCTTAGCTACCATTTAAATATATTTAAATACAATATGGCACACACTTTCATTTATTTAAATTTTATTCTCCTTTGAAGAATTCATCAGTTTCTGTAGGTTCAATTGTGACTTTCACATCTACATATCTAGCCATAATCTAATCTCTTGTTTCTCAACTCCAGTTCCATACCTCTGCCTGCTGAACATCTTCATTTAGCTGTCTCCCAGCCAATTCAAATTCAACATGTCCAGAATTATCGTCTTTATTCTCAAACATTTTATTCTTGTAAAATCCCATTTCTGTTGAAGGCAAAACTAACCTTCCAATCCTTTAGGTTCACAACCTTTAGCCTCCTTCTTTTTCATCCAATTTAGTTGCCAAGTCTTGTGAAATTTACCTCTATACTCTGCATTCATCTTTTTTTTTTTTCTTGCACAGATTTTTACCTTAGTTTAGGCAACTAAACAAAGCTGAACACTTTTCACCTAGACTATTGCAACAGCATTTTCAATGCCCTCCCTGCTTCCAGTCTCTCTTTTCTCCACCCATTCTATATTCAAAGGCCAAATTGATATCCTTAAAATATGGATATGATCATATCACAACTCTGTTAAAATACTTTTAGCATCAGAAATAATACAGCTGAAATGAACCTCAAAGTTTATTTTGTCACACTCCTTTTTTTAAAGACAAGAAAACTCTGGCCCAAAGCAGTGACATGAGGGAATGTCCCAAAGTCACCTAAGTCATGTTAAGAGGTAGGAGGGAATTGACCTGTGATCCTTTAGCTTTAGGGGCTGTGCTTTCTCCACTGTAGCAATAGCTTCTTATTGTGTTTGAGGAAAACACGTACTAACCTCTCCCCCCTCCCCCCGTCCTATTTAAAAGTTCTGGATGCTCTGGCTTCCATTTCTCAGCCTTGTGCCACATTCTTCCTCTTCACATAGTCAATGTTTGGACTGCCCTTCTGTTTCACTTTGACTTTGGCCTCTGGGCCAAGCTTGGCCCAGGTGTTCTCTGCTCTGTCTGGCAGTTGTTGGCCCCAAAGAATCCCTACCCTACCTTTCTTCAGAGGTTGGGCTGCCCTCTACAGAGGTCTGTCTTTTCTGATTTCCCTTCAGCTATTTGTACTCTCTCCAATTGAAATTAATTCACATTTACTTAGCTGCATACATATTCTTGACTCCTAGGAGAAGGTAAGCTCCTTGAAAGGATTATTTCGGATTTTTTTTTCTTTTTATCTCCAGTGTCTTACGTTTATAAACAGGCACTTCATAAATGTTTGCTGAATGAAAGAAGTATACTGGAAGTATTTACTGATGCCTACAAAGTGTGAAATAAAATTTTAAAAACTAAATCTTGTCAATTTAAGTGAATTCTTCAGTATATCATTACAATTATGTATACAAATGTATATGTACATCTATATGTATCGCATATACATATAAACATATGTGTAGTTACGCAGTTACTGTAATGGTTGTAAGACTGAAGAAGGCCTCTAAATCCCCAAGGCTTGGGTTCCATATTTTAGGGGATGTTTGTACTTTGTACTTTGTTAGTACAAAGTAGCAGGAGGATATATGGCACAATGGATATGGAGTACTGGACTTGAAGTGAGGAAGACTTAAGTTCATGATTTCAGACACTGTGTGAACCTCAGCAAGTCACTTAATTTCTCAATTTTCTTATCTAGAAAATGGAGATATCACCTACCTTCCAAGGTTGTTGTAGGGATAAAATGAGAAAATATCTATAAAGCTTAGTTAGCATAGTGATTCGCACATAGTAAGTACTTAATAAATGCTTGTTAAACCAAAAAAAAATTAGAAAAAAATTAGAAAAAATTCTTTCCTTTGTGTTCTTAATTATGTAATACAAAACTGCTAAAACCTAGATTTATTAAATAAAAAAATATTTTAAATAATTTTATCATTTATTTCATCAATAGTACATACCCACATCAAAATAGACATGGACAGCTGAAATTAGACATATTCCTATGTTCCCAATGTATTAGATCCCCATCTGTCAGTTGTCATTTGTCAGCTGATAATGAAGACATCATAATAAAAATATGGTCCGAAACATAGTTGTTAGGCCCTCAATGTACCAAAATAACCTGAAAAAAGTCACTAAATGAATATTGTCACTGACCCTATAATCCTAGACTTTATCAAAATGTTTCCATGCCATGCTGCTAATTTTCCATTCCCATTTATACTAAAGCTGATTCAGTATTGAGGCTGAAAGAATTTGATTGTGAACTAAGAGTAGGGTCTTGTGAAAAGATGATGCTACCTTCAGCTACATAGATAAAACATCTTTGGTATTATCACAGAGGGGACTAGAGACAAAAGACGAGATAGGTCCACATATGTAAAAATTCTTCAGATATGAAAATGTAATAATTGTTTCTAATGAAAAAATTCTATGAACTCATATGGAAAATAGTTTTGGTTAGACAATTGTATATGTCCCTTAGTTTCTCTATATGTAAAATAAAGGAGCTGGACTAGTGTAACCTGAAGATCTCTTCAGGTTCCAAAATTCTATGATTGCATTTTTCATGAGTTTTGATAATCAGAATGTGTATTTATGTTAATATATTTCTGGCTGACTCACATTTTATTTTCAGCCAAACAAAGGTGCTCCTTTAGAAGCTGAATTTCAGATTCTTTTTCTTGAAGTGCTACTTGAGTCTGGTATTCTTTGTCTCGATTGGCCACCAGCAAAGCTTCTAGATTCTTCATGGAGATTCTATCATTTGCCATCTGATTCCTAAGAAGCTCTATTTCATTTCGTGCAGAATCTAACTCATTCTCCACCTGTACAAAAATAGGAAGATACTTAAAAATACATGCATTTACTAAAGTAATATGCTATCTGGCTACACTTTCAGGATCATGTATCTCACTCACCACTGCTTCTTGTCCCTCTATTTCAACATATGGCCTACCTTATTCCTTTTATATTTGCAGGACACATCAGATCCTTCAGAACTGAAAAATGGAAAACATTCCCTCTCTATTCCTGACCAAACCAAATTTAATACTAATTTTAAATAGAGTCAATGGCCAGAAGTTGGAAGTTTACAATTTTAATATTCCTCTGTAATATTGTATTTATTACTATATCTCTACAAAACTAAAGTAGTTCTATTATGGGAAATAATTTGAGGAGAGTATATATGATCTCTACCTACCCTGTGGACTATAGTAATTCATATAGGGTTAAGGAAAAATGAAATTAATTTCAAACCTCATTTGTGAAAGAAAGTATGACTAGTTTAATGCATAATATAAATGATAGGAACTTTATATTGGAGAACTATAAAACTATAGGTAGATTAATTTTTGGGGCCTATATTTAGACCATGAGAGGTAAAAATACCTCTATAATATAATATAATTTAATAAAATTCTATAATTCTACACAAATTCCAAATAAAAATTAGCAAAAACCTATGAAAGGCCAAAGGAATTATACTTTCACTCAGTTGAATTGCTGCTTTATAAGTCCCCCAGTTTTAGATATATCTCTTTTTGTATTTATATATATATATGTGTGTGTGTGTGTGTGTAAATCATCTCAGCTAAAGATTAAAGTTAGGTTAATATACTTTTAATGAAGAATAGCTATTAGTACATTCATTAGTTAGAACTGAATGTTCTAAGGGAATAAGCATTTAACATCTTATAAAAGATGCTGGGCCTCTCTGCGAATTGCCATTCCATAAAAAAACATATATTTAAAGTCTGCCCTTATGAGATAGAAAGAAAGACAAAAAATTCTCATTTATTTAAGAAACTCAAGCAGGTATTACTTTTACTAAAAGAAAATACTGATTAAAGCTAAAGGAGAACTGAGTTCCAAAAAATGGCTTTAAACCAAAGTGTAAATATGACTCTAAATGATGTTTTAATATCTATTCCCTATTTATAAACATTAGCCCAGATTTATGAAATGTAAATCTTTGTCTTTTTCACCCTACATCAAAGTGATTTATTTAATATTTAAGAAAATTATTTTCATTCACTTAAAAATAAATTATAATTTGATAATAACATATGAAATATATAGTATTTACATATATATGATAACAGTATATAATCATAATTACATGCTAGCTATAGAAACTTAAAAGATTTTCTTCTGGTTAGTGTATCATATCTTCCTTTAAATTCCTCTGAATGAAAATAAATTCAAATGACAAATTTAAAATAAGATTTCATTTTAAATCTTAATAAAGAACTAACAGATTTTTGAGCTATTTAGGAAACAGCAGAGAAAATGAAACTTAAGGGCTTTAAAAATACAGTTCTCTAGTTGAAAAGCATCTTTTAATGTTTGGATGCAAAACCATAAACCTTTATAAAATGAAATTTCATTTTCCTACAAAAGGCTGGAGCCCCTTGGATTCTTCAGAGAACATATGCAATGTAAACAAATAACTGTTTTTAATATCTGCTTTAAATACCATATCTATTTCTTGGTCTTTGGCCATAAGCTGTCGACTGAGTAGTTCTTTGCTAGAGTCCAGTTTAATACAGAGTTCCCGTGTGGAGGACAAATCTGCAAGGGCAGAGACTTTCTCAAACTGAACCTTCTGAAGTTCCTCTTCCATCTTTAAAAGGGATTTGTGCAAAGTAGAAATCTGAGACTTGTACAACCTCTCTGCATTTAGATGCTGGCAGGACAAGATGACTAAGTTAGTCACAGAGAAATAACGATTTGAGTCAAAAAAGAAAGGGGGTAGATAGAAAAGGGAGAGGAAGAGAGAAAGGGGGAGAGGGAGATAGAGAGAGAGAAAAGGAGAGAGAGAGAAGAAAAGAGAGAGAGAGAGTGAGGGACAGAAGGACAGAGGGAGAGGGAAAAAACAAAGCCTAGAAAAACAATTGACATTTAGGAAACAAAATACAAAAAAATTATTTACAAATACTATAAAGTGCATTCTTTGATATGTAGACAATAACATAGCATCAGAGAAAAAGGTAAACTAGAATCTTTAAGCTTTTTATAGAAACTCTAAAATCAAGGTTTGGGTTGTTCTTTTTTGAAGACTTAAAAACCTTCACTTTTAAAAGCTTTAAATTCTAAGGCAAACTCTTACAAAGTCTGGATGCCTGAATACGTTGACTACACTGTCACAGGCCTGATCTGGTGTTCTGTGATATAATAATTATTATTTTTAAAAATCTTGGCCTTCAACCCTGAAGTCAGGAGGATCTGAGTTCAAATTTGATCTCTGACACGTAACCTTCCTGGCTGTGTGACCCTGGGCAAGTCACTTAACCCCAATTGCCTCAGGGGAAAAAATCTTGGCCTTCAGAAATTGGAAATTGAGTGCATGATTATCAATTGAGGAATGTCTGAATAAGTTGTGCTATATGAATATAATGGAATATAAGAAATGATGTGCAGACTGATTTTAAGAAATTATATAAACAGATGATGAGTGAAGTAAACAGAACTAGAACACTATACACAGTGACAGAAAAATGGTATTATCAACTATGACAGACTTAGCTTTTTTCAGCAATACAGTGATCCAAGACAATTCCAACAGACTTGAGATGGAAAATGCCATCTACATCCAGAAAGAGAACTATGGAGACTAAATGTGAATTGAAGCATACTATTTTCACTTTTTTTGTTTGCTTTTTCTTTCTCATAATTTTACCTTTTGTTCTGATTTTGCTTTTACAACCTAATTTAAAAAATGTTTAAAATAATTGTACATGTATCACCTATATTAGACTGCATGCTGTCTTGGGGAGAAGGGGAGGGTAAAGATTGGGGAGAAAAAAATCTGGAACTCAAAATCTTACAAAAATGAATGCTGAAAACTATTTTTACATGTAATTGGGAAAATGAAATACGACTGAGAAAAAATAATGTTTTTGAAAAAAATCTTACATTCTCACATCCAGCTCTTAATGTCAATCACAGTGACACTGATCTTATTAAAATAAAAAAAGAGGCTGACAAGTCTCTGGTGCTTGCTTCAGAATCTTGAAAATCAAGGACCTGTGTAACCATCAATTGTTGTTATGTTTGACAGCATGTTAAAAACTTCAATATTATGTTAAAAATAAAAGTCAAGTGCTTTTAAATGTTTTTACTTTTTTTTTCTTTTTTACTTTAAGTGCTTTTAAATGTTTAAGAATGCTGAGGAATCATACTCAATTATTTTCAGATTTTTTTTCCTACAATGATTAAGGATGAAATTCAACAATGAATGTGAAAATGCTTTCAAAACTATGGAGTACAATATAAAACTAAGGTACTCTTATTCTAACAACAGGCTGAACCTGGGAAAAGTCCTCTAGTCCCAACTTAATTTTTGCCCTCATGAGAAAAATTAAAGAACCACTCTAGTGGTGTATGGGGTTTTGGAAGCTTTACAAAATACTCTTTACTTATAATTCAAGATCAATTCCCGACATCTTCCCAGCTTACTTGCTCAACCTCTCTATTGAGTGACTCCACTTTTTCTTTTAGCCTGTTATTCTCTGCCTCTGCACTTAAAAGTTCCAGTTTGAGATTGTTGTTCTCTGCTTCTGTTTGGCGGGCTTTGGCTTCCCAGCTTTCAGCCTGTTCGACAGCCTTTCGGAGGTCCTCCATAAGTTGCCTGTTCTCAGCCTCCTAAAATGAATCATCTTGGGTTTTACTTGTAAGAATTTGAAATAATAAATAGTTAAAGCTTAAGTCAGATAATTAATATGATATATCAGGACTATGCTGAAGAAAAGAGGCAAGTCTTACTTATGGTACAAAACTAGATGTAAATACCAACTAAGCAACCCATATTCGATGGGGTGCTGAGGACATGAACCCTGCTGCTGGAAAACTAATTGCAATTAAAAGATAAAGTACTATCAGTATTATTCTTAAATTTAGATCAATACTTGCTACTTCTTCCAGATGAACTCACTCTAAATGGCTCATCTGTCCCCACCTACAGGCTCAAAGTGACCAGGCCCTGGGAATAGTGTCTGTCCTTACAAAAAACAAATATAGAAGAGGCTTCCTGGCTGAAGCAGATATCACTTAGGATTATGTAACCACTATCTTAGATGTCAGATGACTTTCTGCCCCTCTATTTTGCTATGACCCTGAGATATTAAGATCATATGATAATAAAGCTAGAGCTAGAAGAGACTTTGTCCAACTTTTTACATTTTACAGATGAAAAAATTGAAGCTCAAGAAGGTGAAGAAATTTGTCCAAAGCCACACAAATAGCAATCATCATTATTACAAAGGGGCATAAAAGACATGATCAAGGGCATATAGGGCTGTAAAAGAGGTTGGCTAGTCATATGACTAGCATAGGCTAAAAGTTGAACTCCCTCCCCTCCCCACTGTGGTAACCATTAAATATTAAAAGTCAAGAGAATTCTGGGAAGATGTTGAAATGAAACAGGAAATTATCAAATTCTTGCAAATGCCTTTTCAAACAATTTAAAATAATACCTCAAATTCAAAGAGAAATTCCATTTAAAATAATTGTAGATAATATAAAATATTTTGAAGTTGATCTTAGGCTTGTCTTGAACACAATTACAAAACATTTTTCACACAAATAAAGTCAGATCCAAACAACTGAGAAAATATCAATTGCTAATGGACAATGGGCAGAGCTAATATAATAAAAATTACAATTCTACCTAAATTAATCTATTTATTCAGTGCCATACCAATCAAACTCCCAGAAAATTATTTTATAGAGCTATAAAAATAATAAAATTAATTTAGAAGAACAAAAGGTAAAGATTACAAAAGGAATTAATGAAAAAAAAAAACCGCAAAGGTAGCTTAGCCATACTAGACTTAAAACTATATTATAAAGTAGCAGTCATCAAAAGCATTTGATGCAGGCTAAGAAATAAGAGTAATGGATCAGTGGAATAGGTTAGCACAAAACACAATATTATAGTTTCACTATAGTAACCTAGTGTTTGATAAACCCAAAGATTCTAGCTTAGTTGTCATTATTAGACAAAAATTGTTGGTTAAACTGGAAAATAATATGGCAGAAATTAGTCATTGACCAACCCTATAATAAGATAATGTCAAAATGGGTTCATGATTTAAACATAAAGGGTGATACCATGAGCAAATTAAGAGAACAAGATATAATCTACCTCTCTAATCTGTGAAGGGAAAAATTCAGGCCAAAAAAAGAAGTAAAGAACATTATAAAATGCAAAATGAATAATTTAAAATACATTAAATTTTTTTTAAATCACACAAATAAAATCAATACAAGATTAGAGGGAAAGAGAAATCTGGGAAAAAGTTTTTTTTAAGTCAGTGTTTCTGATAAAGAACTCATTTCTAAAATATATAAAGAACTGAGTCAAATTTATAAGAATACAAGTGATCCCCCAACTGAAAAATGGTCAAAGGATATGAACAGACAATTTTCAGATAAAGAAATTAAAGCCATTTCTGGTCATATGAAAAATGCTTTAAGTCACTATTGTTTAAAGGCATACAAATTAAGACAATTCTGAGATATCACCTCACACCTCCTAGATTGGCTAAGAAGATAGGAAATGATGAATGTTGGAGGGGATGTGGGAAAACTGAGACACTAATACATTGCTGGTGGAGTTGTGAATCTATCCAACCATTCTGAAGAGCAATTTGTAACTATGCCCAAAAGGCTACAAAACTGTGCATACTCTGATCCAGCAGTGTCACTATTGGATCTGTATTCCAAAGAGATCATAAAAGAGGGGAAAGGAACCACATGTAGCAGCTCTATTTGTGGAGTTAAGGAACTGGAAATTGAGTGGATACCCATTAACTGGGAAATGTTTAAATAAGTGGTGTTTGAATAAAATGGACTACTGTTCTATAAGAAATGATGAGCAGGCTATTTTCAGAAAAACTTGCAAAGACTTATATAATTGATGCTGAGTGAAGTAAGCCATAGGAGAACATTATACACAGTAACAGCAAAATTATGTGATGTTCAACTATGATAGATTTAGCTCTTCTCAGAAATACAATAATCCAACAGACTTAGGACGGTAAATGTCATCTGCATCCAAAGAGAGAACTATGGGGATTAAATGTGGATCAAAGCATACTATTTTCACCTTGCGGGGGGAGGGAGTTGTTTTTTCTTTCTTATGGTTTTTCCCTTTTGTTTTGATTTTATTTTTATACTCTAATATAAACATGTTTAAAATGATTGTACATATATTCGATTTGTCAAGTATTTTAACATAATTAACATGTAGTGGATATCCTACCATCTAGGGGAGGGGTGGGGAGTAGGGGGGGAAAATTTGTAACAGAAATCTTTGTAAGGGTTAATGTTGAAGAATTACCCATACATATGTTTTTCAAGTAAAAAGTTTTAATTAAAAAAAAGAAAAAGAAAAAGAAAATAAAATGATTGTATATATATATAACCTATATCATATTACTTGCTGTCTTGGAGAGGGGGGAGGAAAGGAACAGGAAGAAAAAAAATTGGAAGTCAAACTCTTACAAAAATGAATGTTGGAAATTATCTTGACATGTAATTGGAAAAATAAAATATTATTGAATAAGATAAAAAAAAGTTCACAACCACCTCCATATAAAATAAAATAAAATCTTAAAATGAACTTTATTAAGGAAGAAATCATTAAAAATTAGGATAAAACAATTGTCCTGCCCGAAACAACTTAGGAGGGGTGATGTTCTGGACTGACCAAAGTACAGACACTCAGGCAGATACCTCTAAATCGACAAACAATAAGTCCTAGAGGCTACTCTATCAGTGGCAGTCTTAGCTTGAAGAACTTTTGTTCCACAAACAGTGTGGAGGGAAGACTGCAGAACCTTCCATTGTCATTGGACTTGGGACTCAAGTGCCATGACCAGAAGCAGTCTAAGCTAAGTTAAGTGGGCGAGGGGGAGTAAGCACGTGGGTGCTGAAGTGTTGTTGAGGATTGTGGTTCAAGGGCAGAGAAAAGTACCTAAAGTGTGATCCCAGAGATGGAGCTCAGAAAACAACAGTATAAAAAACCTGAAGCTTGAAACTTTCTTACCTCCCTTCCCCCCCACCTCGGGACTAGTGCCCAAATCTAACATAAAAATAATAGCCAGAAAATAAGCCACTTAAAAATGAGAAAGCAAAAGAGAAAGAACCCTAGATTCAAACTCAGAAGAAGAAAGTGAAATCAAAATTCCAAGATGAAAATTCACAGAACATTATAGCTAAGTTTCAAAGCTCCCAAGTCAAGGAGAAAATATGACAACTAGAAAGAAACAACTTCCATACTGTGGAGTCACATTTGGCTTAACCCAAGATTTAGCATTTCTATGTTAAAAGACTGAACAGCATGAAGTATGATATTTTGAAAAGCAAAGGAGGTGGGTTTATAATCAAGAATAACTTACCCAGCAAAGCTGAAACCCTGCACAGAAAAATAAAGAGTATTTGATGAATTAATGAACCTTCAGGTATATGTGAGGAAAGAGTAGAACTGAACAGAAAATTTTACCTAAAACAATAGGAGGAACATGAAAGACCAATAATAAAAATAACAAAAATCATATGATTATACTGATACAGAAAAAACACTTGTACAAAGCACAGATATAAATGGATTTTTCCTTGAAACAATAAGGTTCTACCTAAAATCAACAGCAAGCTTTATTTTTAATGGGGATAAGTGAGAAGTCTTTCCAATAAGATCAGGAGTAAAACAAGGATGCCCAATACCGCCAATAGTATCCAATGCTGTATTAGAAACACTAGCAATAATAAGAGAAGAAAAAAAAATTGATATAATCAGAATAAGCAATGAGGAAATAAAACTATTTTTGTAGACAGTATGCTAATATACTTGGAAAATCTTCACGATAACTAAAAAGTTAGATGAAACAATTAAAATTTTAGCAAAATAGCAGGATATAAAATAAACCCACATAAATCATTAGCATTTCTATCTGTCATCAACAAAAATCTGCAAGAAGAGACAGAAATGAGCTATTTAAAATAACCACAAAATGCTCTTTGACCCTGGGCAAGTCATTTAACCTCAATTGCCTCAGCAAAATGCAAATAAATAAATAAAATAAAATAACCACAAACTGCATAAAATACCTGTTACTTTACCTGCCAAGACAAACACAGACCTACATAAACATAATAATAAAACTTTTTATGCAAATAAAATCAGATTTAAATAACTGGAGAAATATTAATTGGTCATGGGCAGACAGAGCCAATATTATAAAAATGCCAATTCTACGTAAGTTAATTTACTTATTTAATGTTATCCCAATTAAATTAGCAACAAATTATTTTATTGAGCTAGAAAAAAATAATAAAATTCCTTTGAAAGAACAAAAAGTCAGGAATATCAAAAGAATTCATGAAAAATAAAAAGGAAGGTTTAGCAATACAAAAATCTTAAATTATGTGGTAGTAATTATTAAAATTAGCTGGTACTGGCTAAGAAACAGAAAGAAGAATCAGAGGAACAAAGCAGACATATACAATAGTAAATGATTACAATAACTTTGTGTTGACAAATGTAAATATTTAAGTTTTTAAGCAATGCATTTTGGTAAAAAAAAATGTTGGGAAAATTGGAAAGCCATCTGACAGGAACTGAGCATAGATCAGTATCTTACAACATTAATCAAGATAAGATCAAAATCTATATGACCTACAGTGTAGAGAGATATCATAAGTAAATTAGAAGAACAAAGAATATGTTCCCTATAAAATTTATGGATAGGACAAGAATTTATGAGTAAATAAGAGATTGAGAATATTTGTTTTTTTCTGCCTGCTTTTAATTTTTTTAAATTTTATTATTTTTTATTTTTTATTATTAAAACTTTTTATTTGCAAAACATATGTATGGGCAATTCTTCAACATTGACCCTTACAAAGCTTTCTGTTACAAATTTTCCCCCCTACTCTCCACCCCTCCCCTAGATGGCAGGATATCCACTACATATTAATTATTATAAAATACTTGACAAATCGAATATATATATACATATTTCCACACTTATTGTAGCACAAGAAAAATCGTATCTACGAGAAAAAAAATCAGAGAAAGGAAACACAATGCAAGCAAACATCAACAGAGAACATGAAAATGTTATGTTGTGGTTCACATTTCATATCCCTCTCTCTGGGTGTATATGGCTTTCTTCACTAAACAATTGGAACTGGTTTGAAACATTTCATTGTTGAAAAGAGCCATGTCCATCAGAATTGATCATCATAAAGTATTGTTGCTGTGTATAATGATCTCCTGGTTCTGCTCACTTCACTCAGCATCAGTTCATGCAAGTCTCTCCAGGCCTTTCTGAAATCATCCTGCTGGTCGTTTCTTATAGAACAATAATATTCCATAATATTCATATACCATAATTTATTCAACCATTCTCCAATTGATGGGCATCCACTCAGTTTCCAGTTTCTAGCCACAAAGGGCTGCCACAAACATTCTTGCACATGTGGGTCCCTTTCCCTCCTCTAAGATCTCTTTGGGATATAAGCCCAGTAGAAACACTGCTGGGTCAGAGTATGCACAGTTTGATAACTTATTGAGCATAGTTCCAAACTGCTCTCCAGAATGGCTGGATCCATTCACAGTTCCACCAACAATGCATCAGTGTCCCAGCTTTCCCACATCCCCTCCAACATTCGTCATTATCATTTCCTGTCATTTTAGTCAATCTGACAGGTGTGTAGTGGTTTTTCAGAGTTGTCTTGATTTGCATTTCTCTGATCAATAGTGATTTGGAGCACCTTTTCATATGACTAGAAATAGTTTTAATTTCATCATCTGAAAATTATCTGTTCATATCCTTTGACCATTTATCAACTGGAGAATGGCTTGAATTCTCATAAATATGAGACAATTTGAGATTGAGAATATTATAAGGCATAAAATGGATAATTTTTATTACATTAAATTATAAAGGATTTGTACAACTAAACCAACATAGCCAAAATTAAAAGGAAAGTAGAAAATTGGGGGGGGGAATTTACAGATGGTTTCTCAGATAAAGGTCTAAAATCTAAAATATACAGAAAACTGTGTCAAATTTATAAGAATAAGAATCATTCCCCAATTGAGAAATGGTCAAAATTGATATGAATAAGCAGCTTTTAATGAAGAAATCACATATGTGTGTGAATAGTCATATAAAAAATGCTCTAAATCATTTATTAGAAAAATATACATTAAAATAACTTTGAAATATTATCTCATACCTATCAGATTAGCCAAAATGATAAGGGGAAAATGGCTAGTATCAGCTAAAATGTCATCATAGGATGTTAATAATGGAATGGTGAAGGAGACTGAAAGGAATGAACCTAAGGAAGAACAGGATGAATTAGAGATGATTCTGACTCAAAGAATACTAGAAAAGTTAAGCCACTGTAACGGTTCAGAGTGGCCCATAAATCTGACTACTTCTTACACTTAGCATGCATTCCAAAGAAACACCTTTTTGACTGACGCCAGAGGAGGTTTCTTTTGAGCTCAGGGTCAGGATTTGATATCGGTAGAATCTTTCCCCGGCACTGGGCTGTGAAGTTTTCTGGTGGAGTCCCAAATTCTCAATGAAACCAAAACCCTCTTAATAGATAATTGTTGAGGTCGGATGATAAGAGCTTTATCTAGCTTTAACAAGTTTTTGCTACAACTTTTCCCTTTTTACTGACCCAATCCTGGAATGATCAGAAGTTGATGGAAACTGGTAACAAAAAAAAACAAAAAAAAATTAACACACACACACACATACACACGTGTATGTATTCCCATGTGTATTACACAATAAAGATCACTAAGACATAAGAAAATTGGAATCAAGTGTAGAACTATAGGTAAAAGGACACACATCTTGGATGGATGAGGAGAAAAAGCTACTGAATTGAATCTTCTAATTTTTTGGATGAATAGTTAAGAGTTGAGGTTTCATGCAGAAAACATCTGATTGTTAGTGTGGTTTTCTGCTGGTCCAATGCCTGTTAATTACTTTTTTTGAAGAGTGATTTTAGCTATCTGAAGCATGACCTAGAGCTCTCTTTGGGAATCTTCTAGTTAACCAAAATAGTTGTAATCATCCCAAAGTAGTCATTATTAAGTCACCTGGTCAATAAATATTTATTAAGTGCTTTCTATGTGCTAGGCACAGTGCCAAGCACTGGGAATACAAAGAAAGGTAAAAACTTTCTAGGAGTTTACTATCTTAATGGGGGATACAGTGGCAAGGAATAATTGGAGGAGTGATTGAAAGAGTAATTCAATAAATTATGTTATATGAATGTCATGGAATATTATTGTTCTGTAAGAAACGACCAGCAGGAAGATTTCAGAGAGGCCTGGAGAGACTTGCATGAACTGATGCTGAGTGAAATGAGCAGAACTAGGAGATCATTGTACACAGCAACAACAATACTTTATGATGATCAATTCTGAAGGACATGGTTCTCTTCAACAATGAGATGTTTCAAACCAGTTCCAATTATTCAGTGATGAAGAAAACCTTAGACGCCCGGGGAGAGACCTGTGGAATCTGAGTGTGGACCACAACATAACATTTCCATGCTTTCTATTGATGTTTAGTTGCATTATGTTTCCCTTCTTAGATTTTTTTTTCTGGTAGATCCGATTTTTCTTGCACAGCAAGATAACTGTAAAAATATGTATACACATATTCGATTTGTCAAGTATTTTAACATAATTAACATGTATTAGACTTCTAGCCACCTAGAGGAAGGGGTGGAGACTAGGGGGGGGAAATTTATAACAGAAAGCTTTGCAAGGGTTAATGTTGAAAAATTACCCATACATATGTTTTTATTTTTTATTAATACTTTTTATTTGCAAAACATATGTATGGGTAATTCTTCAACATTAACCCTTACAAAGCTTTCTGTTACAAATTTTTCCCCTCTACTCCTCACCCCTCTCCTAGATGGCAGGATATCCACTACATGTTAATTATGTTAAAATACTTAAGAAATCGAATATATGTATACTTATTTCCACACATCATTTTTGTGCAGGAGAAATTGTATCTACAAGAATAATCAGATAAAAGAAATGCAATGCAAGCAAACATCAATAGAGAGCATGAAAATGTTATGTTGTGGTCCACATTTCACATCCCTCTCTCTGGGTGTATATGGCTTTCTTTAGTGAACAATTGGAAGTGGTTTGAAGCATTACAGTGTTGAAGAGTCATGTCCATCAGAATTAATCATCATATAGTATTGTTGTTGCTGTGAATAATGATCTCCTGGTTCTGCTCACTTCACTCAGCATCAGTTCATGCAAGCCTCTTCAGGCCTCTCTGAAGTCATCCTGCTGGTCGTTTCTCACAGAACAATAATAATATTCCATAACATTCATATACCATAATTTATTCAGCCATTCTCTACTTGATGGGCATCCATTCAGTTTCCAGTTTCTAGCCACTACAAAAAGAGCTGCCACAAACATTCTTGCATATGTGGGTCCCTTTCTCTCCTCTAAGATCTCTTTGGGATATAGGCCCAATAGAAACACTGCTGGGTCAAAGGGTATGCACAGTTTGATAACTTTTTGAGCGTAGCTCCAAATTGTTCTCCAGAATGGTTGGATCCGTTCACAGTTCCACCAACAATGTATCAGTGTCCCAGTCTTCCCACATCCCCTCCAATACCTGTCATTATCCTTTCCTGTCATTTTAGCTAATCTGACAGGTGCCCATACGTAAGTTTTGCAAATAAAAAGCTTTAATAAAAAAAATGAAAGAGTAATTCAAGAGGAAGTAAATGTTATTCAAACATGAATATAAAGAGTTATCACAAAATTTAGCAATAGGTAGAAGTATAACATAGTTCTTTTGGGGTATGAAATAATGCATCAAAGATCATGCTTCAAAGTGGTTAATATATTTGGTTTGCCTGTTTGAAATAGGAATAGTGAGTGAAGGGTATTACAGAGTATAGTTCATATAAGAGAAGTAAAGTGAGGGCCCTAACTGCAGTCAAGATCATGAAGCAGGCCTCTGTCTTGGTGGCAATAGGTAAAACAGAATTAGAGAAAAAGTGAATTGTGCTATCCCTGAGGCAGTCCTTAACAATAGAGGGTCCAATACTTACAGAATCTGCAACAGACTTGGTGGCTACCTTATGGACTCACTCAATTTAAGGCACAAATTTTATACAAACGGAGGCAGAAACTAATGTTGTTCTAGATATCAAGTCAGTTAGATATCAGTCAGTTAATGGTCACTTATTAAGCATCTTCTACATGCCAGACATTGAAAAGCGCTAGGGTTACAAATACAAGAAAGGAAGGATCTCCCTCCAGGAGCTTAATCTAATGAGAGATGACAATACATAAAAGGAAGCTGAAAAAGTGAGATGGGGTGGGAATGAAAGTGTATGATAAAGAAGTCAAAATAGGTAGGAAATGAGGAAATGGCCAGCCTGGAGGGCCCCCCTTAAAAGGTTTGGGTGGGAGTTCCTTTCTCCACCTTCCATTCAAAGGAGTCTCAGAAGTAGAGGGTATTGATGAGGTGGGACTATCACAACTGATCTGATTTGATCTTACAAGATGACGAAGTTCTTGTTAAAGAGATCCTAGGACCATTACAGAGAAGTCCAAAGAAGTAGCTTTCATGGATGAGAAATGAAAATTATGTGATTATCAGAAATCATAGATAACTATATATGTCTCTCTGTGTGTGTATGTGTGTATATGTATGTATGTATGTATATGTATATATAGGTAGGTAGATATGGATATATATGTATATTATGAATAATCATATTTTCCTGGAAGTTAGATTATAGGAACTTAAAGACTACTTCCAGCTGCCCACTTTCTTAGAGCCCAAATGGAATAGAGAAAGCTATCTGCTATTGAAAAGAGACTTAGATAACCACATCTGATGGAAGCTAGATAGTGGTAAATTTCTCAATTTGTAAGACATCCCATAAAGCTAACTGTTGACCTGCTACCTATCAAATTTTCCTGAACTAGTCATTAACCCACAAGTCTACAGCCCATAAACAGTTTAAAGAATGAAAGTGGCTAAAAAGCAGTATCCATCAGATTTAGCACTGGTACAGTATGAAATCTGACTAAAAGTGCTTTAAAGTCCGGTGACTAGGTCTGAATTATAATTAAATGTTAAGCTTTCTCTACAGGTCTTTCTCAATAGGCTTTTCCTGAACCATAAAACTCTGCCTAGGAGGTTTAAGCTTGAAAACAATAAGCACATAGGTGGAACAAGGTGGATCAAAGATTAAGCCATGAAAGGATGCTCCTATCTTAAGCACTACTGTGCTAAATAACCAATTCAAAGGGGCTAGAAGTAAATTATTGTGTTAGATGTCTAAAAGCATTCTTGGTTAGCTGTGGACTGCAGGAAAGCTCTTCTACTCTTCAACAAATTAATCAGAATACTGCCAAAAGAGAAGAAAGTAGCTAAAGGATTTGGAAAACCTAAAATTCTTCATAAGTCTTTTAAGTTTATGAGTTTTTCATGTTTCAGCATGGCAGCTACTACAAATATATATCTTCCTACTCCTTTTGATATATTCCAAGCATCTCATTTCTTAGCAGTCAGCTTAGTATTTCTGCATGAAATGTGCAGATAGAAGGTTAAGCATGTTGTATGAACACATGGAATTATTCTGAACTACAAAAAAGCCCATCCATTAGCAGTTATTATTAAATTATTTTGAAGAAGGTTTCTGTCACATCCACTAAAGTTAGCTTGTTATATAAGGTATCTATTAACTTATGAATTGATCCATCAATGCTACCTCAATCCAAATCTGTTCCTGGCTTTAGACCTAGAAAAAGTGACATAATCTATTATAAAACTATTTATAGCTGAAGTATCTCCCTCCAGAAGCTTAATCTAATGGGAGATAACACATAAAAGGAAGTAGAAAAAGTGGGCTAGGGTGGGAATGAAAGTGTGAAGTTTTCTGATGGATTCCCAAATTCTCACTGAAAACAAAACCCTCTTAATGGATCACTGTTAAGGTAAGATGATTAGAGCTTTAACTAGCTTTAATAAGCTTTCATTACAACTTTTCCCTTTTTATTAATCCAATCTTGGAATGGTCAGAAGTTGATGGAAATTGGTCACAAAACACACACACACACACACACACACACACACACACACACCTGACAAAGGATATGAACAGCCAATTTTCAGACGAAGAAATTAAAACCATTTCTAGTCATATGAAAAGGTGCTACTATTGGCTAAGATGACAGGAAAAGATAATGATGAATGTTGGAGGGGATGTGGGAAAATTGGAACACTAATACATTGTTGGTGGAGTTGTGAACTGATCCAACCATTCTGGAGAGCAATTTGGAACTATGCCCAAAGGGCTATCAAACTGTGCACACTCTTTAATCCAGCAGAGTTTCTACTGTACCTGTATTTTAAAGAGATTTTAAAGGATGGAAAGGGATCCACATGTGCAAAAATGTTTGTGGCAGCCCTTTTTGTAGTCACAAGAAACTGGAACCTGAGTGGATGCCCATCAATTGGAGAATGGCTGAATAAGTTATGGTATATGAATATGATGGAATATTATTGTTCTATAAGAAATGATCAGGATGATTTTAGAGAGGTCTGGAGAGACTTACATGAACTGATACTAAATGAAGTGAATAGAACCAGGAGAATATTATACATACTTAAAATGGGGATGATAAAAAGGTAGATACCTCAACAAGGACAAAGTTGTTTTGAGGATCAAATGAGATAATATATGTAAATTGCTTTATGAACCTCAAAATGCTATAAATCTATTAGCTATTATTACTTTTGTGGGCAAAGAACACATCTTCTGTATCTGCCCCTTAATACTTATCACAGTGATAAAAGCATGTAGTAAGAGCCTCCAAAGTAATTCTTGACTAATATCAAAAATTAAACACCATAAGCAAAAGAAATTAGTAAAAAATAAATGAGAATTAAAGTATTGTTATTGTGGTATGCCATGTAGCTACATTAATCTAGTAATTACATTTTTTATGTTTTGGGGTATGATTTCTCCCAGTAGAGCTACATAAATAAAAATTAAAGTACTGTTATATTGGGATGTCATGTAGCTACATCAATTTAGTAATTACATTTTATATGTTTTATGGTATGATTTCTCCCAGTGGAAATATACCTATATCTATTGTCCTTATTCAAGTTTGTCCAATTCAGGAATTTTCAAATTCCTCTTATATTTATCTGGAATAGACATATGTGACACACAAATCTTAATGAACACAACTATACTCAAGTAGCCATGAAGATGGGAGAAAAAAAAACACAGAGCATGATCCCTGTCCCCTCTACTTCTTTGAAACTGATATCCATGGAACAGAATGATCAATTCTGAATTTGCTATTACAGGCAAATAAAAGTTTTTTCTTGTGTATAGAAACAGGTTTGGAACAAAAAATGTCACCATTTCCGAATTCTCATAGGAGCCAGGCTCATCAATTTTGATCCCCTTTTTCTGTAGAATAGAGAAGGGGATGCAGTGAATATCAGACTTGAATAAAAGACTCCTTGGCTGTAGTCACTTCACAGGTCCCTCTCTTTGTCATGGAAAGCAAAGTATGGGCTTACACTCAAGGTTTGACCCAGCCAACTATGACCTCTTCTTTTATACTCTGGAGGATATGATCTCCCTATGAGTTCACAGATAGACCAGGATTCCCTTTTGGCTAGCTATCTTATAATGCATTCACTAATAAATTATTCTAGAGTAAGCAGCTACATTTTAATATATATATAAGTAGAGAAATGTGATCCACAAAATGGTTAGGAAGCCCTGACCATGCCAACATTTTCTAATTATGATGATTCTTCTATTGGGATGTCAAGGGTTGGATTGGAAATTATTAAGTTATTTCCTCCAAAACTACAACAGAAAGTTTCTTCAATATGAAGTCATCTTGAATCATTTTACTAGATCCTCAAAAAGTAGTAAGAATATTTATTCCAAAAGAATACAAGATACTTGTATTCAGCCTCCTACATTTACAAGGTGAGTGAGCATGAAATAAGCTACTTATTCTCTAAATCTTAAATTTCCTCATCCACAAAATAGCATTTTTGTGAGGATCAAATGAGAACATGCCTATAAAGTGCTTTGCAAACCTTAAAATACTACAACTATACAAATTTTTTGTTATTAATATAATGAGACTGATGGTGAAATTCTAAAGCTGTAATGAATCCATTTTCGATATTATTCTTGAAAGCTAAATATTATAGATATGTTCAAAAAATCATGCTGATTTTTTTTACTAGAGTTGTACCTTTGATTTAATTCATCTCTATTAAAAACTCTCATTTAAATACCATGATAATTAAAAGCAAAATAATATATGTACTTACTTCAGCCTTTATTAAAGATTTTAGCTTGTTAATATCACTGTGATTTTCTTGGTTCTTCTGTTTTAAATCATTAAGTTCAGCTTGACTTTCAGCCAATTTTTTGTTTAAAACCTGTTTAAAAACAAAACCATTTTTCACAAATGTAGTATTTTTATTTTTGTCCACTTATTTTGTCAGAATATAAAGAAGATAATATAGGAAGACCCTATAAATTCATACCTTTCAGTTTTAAAACATATACTGAATGAAAAGAGAAAACATGTAATTAATATATTGATCTATCTTGATGGCTGTTTATGTAACCATTACAAAAAATATGCCTTTTCAAAGTATAAAATTTGTCAAAAGATTACAGCTAATGACGGTGAAAAAAAACTGCAATGAAGAGGGAGCTTTAGTGGATACTAAAGATGATGAAATAATCTTTCAACTAGATACAAAAATTAGCATTAAAAGACAACATAGAAGAAGAAATGTTTAATAACAGGTACAAATTGCCCAAGGAACTGGCTGATATTAAGAAAAAGAGAAACAAGAAAATTTTATGATTAAAATAAAAAGATATATAGAATGAACTACACACAACAAAAAATAAAATAAATATTCAAATATAGAATTAGGCTAGAAAGAATCTAAAAATACAGTCTAGTTAATACTTCTTCCTTTAAGTAGAATTGCTCTTAAACTATAACTAATATTTTTTTCCTGTCATTAAAAGAGGATCTCCA